>JAOBAS010000056.1:2042900-2063115 GCA_025311575.1 Elanoides forficatus
AAGTTGAGGCAAGGGAGATTTAGGTTAGATATTAGGAAAAATTTCTTTACTGAGAGGGTTGTCAGACATTGGAACAGACTGCCCAGAGAAGTGGTTGAGTCACCGTCCCTGGAGGTATTCAAAAAGCGTGTAGATGAGGTACTCCAGAACATGGTTTAGTGGGCATGGATGATGGTTGAACTCGACAATCTTGAAAGTCTTTTCCAACCAAAATGATTCTATGATTCCATGACTCTATGCACGTGCAGAAGGCACCCCGGGCTCCCTCCAGGGTTATGGCTGTTGTCTGCCCTCTCCCGCCAGCCTGGGGGTGAGCTCTGCTGCATGCGGGGAGGCGGGTTCCTTCCCCATCCCCTCTGCGCTCTTCCATCTCCTCTGCAGGTGATCGCTTTCTTCTGGGGCGCAGGGAGAAGGTGCAGGCGTGCACACGTTTATTTGCACGCGCGTGTGCACGTGTGTGTGTACGAGCAGAGCCTGTGACGTTGCCGGTCTCTGTGCGGAGCGGGTCAGGGCAGGGGAGGGCATCCTTTAGTCCTTCCCTTGCACACCGGCACGGGAGGGAGCTGTTACCTGTGCTGGGCGCGGGGCTGACACGGATGACGTTAATCGCCATTTTTGCGGTTCCCTGGAAAAAGAGGGAAAGTAAAGCCAATCCTGAACGGCTGCGTGGTGTATCCTGCCTTAAACAGAGCTTATAGCAAAGCTACAGTTTAATAGCAGCCCTTTAATGAGTCACTCAAGTACTTTCTTCCTGGAAGAACGATGGGATTAAAAGTCATTTAAAATTATCAATGCTTCTCCAGTATTTCACTATCAGTCCAGTCCTTGATATTCACGAAGAGTCTAGCTCTGAAAAAAACTATTTGCCAAAGACATTGCAAGCCAAATTTTTAATTGTTATGTGGATGCCCATTTCTCATACTGCTTACTTAGAAAACAACACAATGAAACATTTCATTCCCCATTACTAGCTGCTGAGAAAATGCTGCAGATACATTGAAACATCAAGCTTTCAGATGACTGCAACTTCTCTCAAATACTATTATAGACAACCAAAAATGTCTCCATTAGAAATACAAAACTATTTTGTGACCAATCCTCTCCTAGGAAGGTTTATTGTAGTTCTAAAGTCAATTCCAGCTCTGTTTTTTTCAGATATCTACTAAACTGTATTGTGAGAAAAGTATAAAGAATTTTTATTTCCATTAGATTTTTATTTTAATCACCTAAAAATCATTCTTATGGAAATGAGAAAGACAAAAAGATTCCCCAGGGACTGAGAAACTTCACTGATTTGCATCATTAACACTGAAAAGAACTTGCCTGGAAATGGCCCCTTCACGTTTTCTTTTATTTACATTTCCAGACAAAAATAAAATTAATTTCAACAAGGTTTCTTCTAGATTCATATCCCATTTTGATTAGTTTAGTTATTAAAACATGAATATAGCTTGCTGTGCTTTGATGGACTGATTTACTCTTTGTTATACTGGAATTTTTTTTTTTTTTAGTTTTTAGCCCATTTGTAAAGGGTTTGCAACACGGGGACTCTCAGTGATCATTGATCGTATTAGCATTCATAATTAACACCAGTAATTGTTAAGACACTTTTTGAACAATTACCATTTGCAGCACAGAATGAGAGAAAAGTGACATTCATTTAACTAAACTCTGCAGTTTTCGTTTAACAAGCCTGTCCAAGCATAAGCAAAAATGAAAAAACAGAGAACACTAAATATATATTTAAATGCAGACAACTTTCTATGACAAAGTAGTTCTTTCAAGGCTTGAATCAAAATTTTAAACAGTTTACCTTCTTTGTGTCTTCTAAGGAGTTTTATGTAACAAACTTTCAGTGTCATCACTAATAGCAGTTCATGCCAAGCATTACTTTCTTAGAACTGCTACTCAAGCCTTGTGATTTGCAGTACACTTCTTATTACAGGATACATTATGCAGAAACCCTCTGCTATGTGATGGGACATGGCAACCCTGCTGTGAGAATGCCTATCAGCGCTTCTTTTAAGGCCCTTTCTCAATTGTCAGCAAAGTATTTTTTAAGGTTAAAAGGTGTAAAATTATTCTGAAATGCTTTTCTGACCTGTCGCCTATCACTGCAAAAAGCTATAGTTCATTTTTTTTTTCTAAAATTGTATTTTTTAAATGTGATAATATTATAAGAATAAAGCTAGTAAGAGAAATATAGTTTTCAATGCTTTTCGTTATATTTTTTGTAATTTGTTCAGTACTGATACACATTAAGACTGTGGGTCCCTTTTTATTTCTGATTTTCTTCATTATGATTCTTCCTTTCCTGTGAGTCAGTTACAATGTGCAATTAATGAGAAACCAGCAATTTAAAAAAATATCTTTTCATTTATATTTTTGTGGATTGTTCAAATGAATTCCTGAATCATATTCTCTAATGTAAAAGTCAAATGCAGTAGGGTCATGAAGCATAATCTCATTATACTGGTACATAAAGCTCACAAGATCTGTCATTCTTCAAGTGCTACCTGTACTTTGATTGAAACAACATCGAATATCAGCAGGAAAACTAGAAGGCGGCTTCTATTCTTCAGACTGGTGGCTGGCTTTCATGGTTTTGCAAGCTGCTTACCTCTAGATTTCCCAGGCTACATGCACGATTCAAGGTCAATGATCCCATAGTTTTAAATCCTGTGCACAAGAGGTTACCATCTCCCATTGTCTGTAGCTTAGGATTTCCAAGGGCAGCTAACTGTTTATGTGCTGGTAAAATGCTGGAAGGTAGCTGAAATCACTTCACGCTAAGTTTCACGGACTGTTCTATAACACAGTCTTATCCACCTATAGCGGAGAGCTCAGCCCCATGGTAAAGAAGCGCCAGACACGAAGGGCCCGGTTGTCCCATCTGGTCCGTGACACAGGCACACAAGGCGAGTTGCAGCCGAAGCCAAGAAGAGAAGTACAAATAGGTGGCGGAGAGGAAAAGGGATGCTGTGCCGGCTTTACGCATTGAGTGGTGTGGCCAGTCCCAGAAGACCCAGGTGATTATGCCCAAGACTACGGCACGGCTGTAAGAAGTGACAAAAGCAGTAAGGCGGCGCTCAGGTACCTGTGAGGATTTGTATCGGTCCTCTCCAACACGGACTCACCTACTTTTCCTGCCACCCCACCTACCAGTCGGGGCCTCCAGTAAGGTTTCGTTCCTGCATCCTTCGGCGCTGTGGGTGATGAGAAGCAGACCTCTGCGCGCTCGGGCGCGCAAGCCGAGCAGCTACTGCGCGTCCTGCTGGCATTAGCAAAAGAGAGGAGGAGACTGCACGTTCCGCTTCACGTTGGTTTTATCACATCCTCTTTATTAACTAACTGTATCGCATCAGCATAAAGTCTCACCCTAACCTGCTTATTAGTACCTTGATGACCAAACAGGAGAGGGTTGCCATCAGCGCACGCACAGGCGACTGGACCACGTGTTTTTGGCACAGCCGCGTGTAGACCGGGAGGACTGCGGTGCTCCCCAGCAAGCACCCCCCCCGGGGACTCTGTGCTTCGAGAGGCACGGCCTGGCTCAGCATCCCTTAGAGCCCTTCGCCCCCGGGTCCCGGGCAGGGTAGGAGCAGGGCTCAGCCTGGCCCAGCTCCCGGGTGGCAGCAGCAAGTGTTCAGCCCCTGGACGCGAGGACAGAAAGCGGGTGCTCGCAGCAGGGCACAAAGCACAAGGCTCCAAGGGTGGTGAGCATCCCGCCAGCAGTGACTCTCCAGCACCTGGAGAGGCTTGCAGCCTCCAGCACACGCGGTCTTAGCCCCCTCCCACGGAGGGCTGTTTTCAGTAATGCAAGACGGAGTCATCCTTTCAGACAGCAGACCAGCAGATTTCTAAAACTATTCCCAAGGGTTTTAACCTCTGCGTTTAGAAGCGGCTAACAAATACAAAGTGCGAGCATGCTCATTGTCGCCTAGAACAAATCACAAAAATCTTAGTAGTGGACGATTCTAGATGAGATTGTTACAGGTGTCATTGGATGATCTTTAAGTTAGACCCTAAAAAATAGGGTCACTGTTTTTTGAAATATATATACACAAAGTAAAAGAAAATAAAGCTATCAAACTGAGCAGTTTGTCTTTATTCCCTGTCAGCCTTCCTGCAACTATTCTGAATGCACAACAACAGCCTTCTCTTATTCAACTCCTTAAACCCTCACTTCTTCCACAGGGAGAAATTCAAGGAGTTTGTGAAGTGAAACCCACTTTGACTCTCTCTAGACACTGTGTCCTTGGAGAAGGCCATTTCATGTTCATCCTGTTTATTTTTAGGAACATCCAGAATCCCAAGCACATCCTAGACATCAAGAAATCAGTTTACTGCCTGAGCATATAAAATAATGCCCTCAAGTCTTGACCTTGCAAAAATTTATTCATGGTTATAACTTTAAGTATGTGAGTAGTCTCTTGGTTACTACACTTGAGTGTTTGCTTAAATGCATATATAAAGTACGTCTGTAGTTATTGTTCCAGCTTAGTGCCAACATATAGAGGTTACAAAGTCACTTAGGAAGCATAAAGAAAAAAATGGAACAGTCAGCATGATGCTAGCCATTTCTCTGGGACCAAACTAAGACGTTCTTTAAAATCACTTGAAACTTGCCAGACTGTCTTCACAGGGGTCTCAGATGCTGTAGGATTAATCCGGTTTAGCATTTAAAAGTCATCTATCTAGATCTAAAATTATTATTAATAATTCCTTTATCAGCTTGAAAAGAAATGTGCATATCCAGAGACATTTCATCTCACACTAAGGTAGGTATCTAAGATGGTGATCTTCTATCCCTGGTGAGAAGAAACAATTCACAGACCTACCTAGGATTTGGGAAATACTTACAAGGAGCTGCTACTGTTCTTCTGAAGTTCCACGTTCAATTCCTTCTGCATCCAAACTCCAGCTGTGACCCCTGGATAAGTGAGGAGTAAAAGGCAAGGTTATTGTCTTGATGTCATTTTAACACTGTCTTCATCCCCTTTCTCTGTCGTCATTTCCATGAAATTACCACAATGGAGGTAGGGCATAAGGAACCTAGAAGGAGCAATCCTCAGAAGATATTGTTTTCACAATATTTCAGAGATGTTAGCCAAATACCTGCAAAATAAGGTGTCTATGTAAAATAGGGACCATCTTGAAAATTCTTCTTTTCAAAGCACCTGCTGAAGGCAATGGTTGGTTTTTGCAGGAAGTCTGGGTGGCAGGCATCTGTGGGAAGCGCTGCTCCACACTATGGCAGGATTAGGAGAATCTGTGTTCACCCATAAGACCCAGCACATGACCATGGCCTTAATCCCAAATAAACAGAAATCCTGCTGCTATTTGCAGGGCCACAGGATATGGCATTATTATTATTATCCGTTAATACCAAGGCCGTATTTTGGCCCCTAAGTCAGGATTGTGACCCACTCATGTAAGAGACGGTTCACAGCCCTGCAAACCAGCAGCACGAGGGCAAGGCTGGTCTTCAAACAAGTTGGGTCAGGTTCCCTCACGGACCATCGTGAATACCTGCCGGGGAGCAGGGCTGTCCCGCTCCAGTATCTGCCAAGGATGATGCTGGGCGAAATTTGCAGATTAAGCAACTTTCCCTGTTTGCTGTGCCCAGTGTGAGTGGGGTATTGAGTACCTGGGCTCCCTCTTGCCTGAAGAAGGGAGAGGGGCTCCAGTTCCAGGTATATTTTCCAAAGCAGGGCTTCGGTAGGGAAGAAGCGTGACATGTCTCTAAGCATTAGCAGGGGCAGGCAGGTGTGAGGAAAAGAAAAAACAGTCAGTCGCACGCATTAGCGAGGTGTCCAAGATGGATATATGCGACTATTGTTTTTTAATTTAGAGGTGCAAATTAAATAAATGGCCAAATGACGTAAGAAATTAACAAGTCCATTTTAATATCCGAAAAATGAATTTCAGGAGTTAAAAAATAGTGGAAATACTACAACAACATCCAGACTTGTTTGATTTTCAGATTTCATGATCTAATCATCACATTTTTTTGCTTAGTAAAATACATTGATTTCAACCCAGTGTTTCTCATACACACTTCGTATGAATAAGTTGTTTCCACTTCTTGTACAAGACAGTAGATTTTCCTAAGTAGTGTACAATATGAAATAAATAGCCCACTTTTCTGTGCCTTTTGTTCTTCTGGTTTTCCTTTTTCAAGGATTTTCATACTTTTCGAAAGAATCCCATATTTCTGGAAATCTAATCCATTTTTTTGCATATTGCACTAGCGAGTCATGAAAACAAAAAAAGCAGCAACTTTGTTACCATTGTTCCAAAAAACTTGAACTAAAGCAGAGGGCAAAGGGAAACAAATGTTTTAGCTTGCTTTTAAAACCTCAGTGGGTTTCCGTATACGTACATATGCATGGAAAACGTATAGATACACATATAAAATACAAAGAAATCAGATGAGGTAATAGCACCCCCTTCTGAGAGTTAGGACCAAAGCTTATACCCTCACTTTAAAGCAAGTCAGGACACTTTTCATCATGGTGCTGCAGCTTTTGGATATGCAGCTCCTACTTCATCTTTTGTCCTACTGCGCTAAACTAGAGAGATGTACATACTATTTACTGGGCATTTATCTGCTCCTCCCTCTGTCACTGCAAGAACTGCTTGGTTACAAGGCAGCAATTACAATTTGGAGCTAGGGAGTCCACGAAAAATTATTTTCTTCAGCTCACCCATTCAATTATTCCATGTGCCAAATAGTCCTCGAACTGGGGGGTTCGGACGCGAGAGCGAGCTGGCTTCAGCTTTCGCGGTCAGGGGACGGGTGGAGGAGGGCGTGAAGGGCCGACGCAGCTCAGCGGGAATATCACTCCACTCTTCGGCGACTCAGTTTTCCGGGGGGGTGGAACTTCGCCTCTTCCGACGTGGGCACAGCCTCCTCTCCCCGCTCCCCTCCGCCTCCCCCGGTCTGCGGTTCGGGCAGGGAAGGACCAGTTCCCCATCTCCCACTTGCAGCAGCAAGGGCTCAAGACGTAGTAGCTGCAGCACCTAGTGGGATTACACCCAGAGCCGTTCCAGTATCACAAGGGCTATGGTAAGGCTCTTTATGAGCTTCCCTTACCGTGTACCTACACCAGCAAACTTTGGCTCGGTTCCTCCCTTGGCCTGGCAAAAACGTTGCCTTACCTCCCAAAAGAAGTGCGTTTTCCACACTCTGAGGAAAAAAACAGACCGAGATGATTTCCTGCCTCATCCGTCCTTTCCCAGTAGCAAATTTCCCCTCATGCAATTTCATCTCGATGGGAACAAGAAGACGCTTCCCCCACTTGCTCAACACAAGATGGCTCGGTTACACCGCACGGCACGGGCAGAGCCCTCGTAACTCAGCGGAGAGCAGTCCTGCCGACAGCTCCCTTCCACCAGGGAAGGCTTCAGTGGCGTTCAACCACCCGAGCAGCCTGCAGCTCACCAGCCCAAAGCCAAAATAAATCATTCCCAATAACAGCAATCACACCACAAAAACCCTCAGAGAGTAATTAAGAAATATAGCCAGGGTCAAGAGTCAAAAGGAGACTATAACAGTGCTTCTCAAATTCCCACTTCTCACTGAAAACTGATTTGTGATATTTCTCAGCACATGCTCTGGATAAACAGTAGTTTGCATAGATATGGCTGCAAAAAACTTCTGCAGGGTTGGTAACAAAGCAGTTAAGGGAAAAGCGCAATGGTATTTACTCTTTTTTTGAGCTGCAAAAGAAAGAAAAGTGTTTGATGACAGGTGCTAGACCCTATGGAAAATAGTGAAGGAACTCTGCAACTTAAAGCACAGAAACCCACATGACACTGAGCTATGTATAATTTACCATGACAAATCAGTGCTCTAGCAGAAAGAGCCACAGCATGTGAAGAAAAAAATTAGCACAAGCTGAAGGTAAGATAGACACCACTATCTACTTGCAGTGCCAGAAAGAAAAAAAAGTAAAAATTAAGCCAAACAAATAGAAACAAAATGCAGTAATACTGAAGGGGAAAGAAGCTCTTCCAGGTCATTTATAAAGGAGTGTACCAGAGAAATTCAACATGGGAATACCATAGCATCATGAGGAAAATACTGCATCCAAAAAAATTATGACAGTCCACAAAAATCCGTGTGATAATGCTGAACCTGAAGGAAGAGCCCCCAGCAGGGTTTTTTTGCAGCCCAAAACCTATAGCAAGCAAGATGCCAAGTTAGGTATGAATAAAGTGACTGAGATAAGAACTTATGAAGTAATTACAGTACATAAAAGTGGAAATACCTGAATTCCAAATTGCAATGGTACTAGGTTTTTGCTCAATACTGTTACATGTAGGGCTTTTGCATGTGACATTTTTCCTTTGTACTTTTTTACATTTCCATCATAGTTCTCCTAATCCTTTGGAAGACCTGGAGACTTAGCATTTCCACTGAGTAATGCAAAGACAAAATGTCCATACAGTAGCAGTGATCTGACTTTCCTACTGTTTCTGTGAAATGGCTGCCAAAGATATACACATCTCAAAATATGTACTCTGGGAAAAAAACCTTGAACCAATCACAGCAAAAGTAATCATTGTAAAAAGGATGCAGAGACTAAGGACATGCAGAATTACGTGCCTTTCAATAAAGGTTTCTGGGAGTTTGAGGCTATCTATAAAAGTGTACGACATACTATGCCAAGAAAAAGAAAATAGGAAACTATTTGGTAGATGATAATCCAAACAGTTATACCCTACATGTGTAAAACTGAGGCCTAGCTTACCAAGTTTTTCTGACCAGTGTGGAATTTGAAGTGTTGCAGCAGTCTGCAGCCAAGCTGAGGACAAGGCTTGCAAAATCTTCAACTGCAGGACAGAACTAGGCACATCTGCCCAGCAATAAATATGCAAAGATAGCTCAACACCGTGTGCCATATCAACTGAAGCAACAAATTGCAACGCATCGCTTCCTTTATGGGAAAATCTTAACATCCCAAACAAAAATTCAAATGAAAATTCTGTTTTCTGTTAGCAGTCTCAATAGGCTAAATAACACTAACTTTTGAGTTTTGGGCGGGAATGCAAATGTTACACAAACCCAAGGAACAATCAAGATGCTGGAGTGTCGTCCAAATGGGGTACAAACGACTGAAAGCCCAACGCAGAACTGTCACTCTTGCAGGTGACCGCGGTGTCACGGTAAAGCCAGCCTCATGGCAAAGGCCGTCCCAGTGGCTGCAAACTGCTGGTGAAAATAGGCAACGCGAAGCACCGTCTCATTCGAGGCTGGAGAGCCGCAGCCACGTGTAAACAAGGTTACAGCAGCTGAACAAGCCGGTGTCTCCCAGCTGAGACACAGCAGCTGGCACGGCACCCCAAAGGGAGGTGAAATGCTCCAGCCTTCAGCGGGAACGGGGATGCTTGCTGCAGGCTGATGTTCTCAAGCAAGAGCCTAAGCTGATGGGTTTTGGTTGGCATCCAAGGATCTAATACGGGAGATCAAACCCTTAGCCCCATCTTCTGCGTGCTAGCGGGTGGACAAGTGATGCAGGAAAACCACGTGGTCTCAAAAGTGCCTCACTGGACAGACGCAAGGGGAACCGAGTCTGCCAAAGATATACACATCTCAAAACATGTACTCTGGGAAAAAAAACCTTGAACCAATCACAGCAAAAGTAATCATTGTAAAAAGGATGCAGAGACTAAGGACATGCAGAATTACGTGCCTTTCAATAAAGGTTTCTGGGAGTTTGAGGCTATCTATAAAAGTGTACGACATACTATGCCAAGAAAAAGAAAATAGGAAACTATTTGATAGATGATAATCCAAACAGTTATACCCTACATGTGTAAAACTGAGGCCTGGCCCAGAGGAAAGCAAGCCCACGTCTGCCGTGGGATGCTTCCCTGAATCGAGGTGCGCCGGGGCTTGGGGGTCCCTCCTTACCCTGCTGATATGCTGTCGCCCCACGCTGAAGCGGCTCGGCAGGATCCAGCACCTCTTGATAATGAGGGAAGGTAAGTGTGGCATCGAATTGAGGCACAGCTTTGCCTCTTCCACTGCTGGCAGGGCTCGTGCTCGCTCCAGCCCCTCCGCTCAGCACGGCGGCACAGCAGCGGGCCACGCTGAGAAGAGAAACAACGTGGGGCACAAAGGAGCAACGCTAACAGGAGCAGGGGGATATGGCGAAGGAGAGCTGAAAGCCCGTGAGCAAAGAGGAGAAGGAAGGAAAAATTAGGTTGACGAGCATCTGAATAAAGACTTTATGGGGGGGAAAAGAAGTAATGTATTTCTGCGCTTGCGCTTTTCCCTTTACACAGGCAAAAGCAAGAAGCTGAAATGCTGGTTTTAATGCCGTTCATGATGAAATTCAGGAAGGAAATAGAAAAGAAATTGAAAGGCAGAGCTCTGAGAGCTCCCGCTCCCAGGCTGCTAGGCCAATAATTTTCAAGCTGTGGTCCATTGTGACTTGTACCGCCAGGCTGTGTTTACACTGTGACTTAGTGCCAGCAGTACTGCTGGATAAGGCCTTTCAGCAGATCAGCATCAAATCCTATTTTCAAAGATTTAAAACAAAAACAACAACAACAACAATAACAAAAGCCTCATTAAAAAAATTTGCTCTGAACAAAACCTTGGCATGATATTGTACGTCCTGGACAATTCCCCCACCAACTTTTAAATGAGCACACCTGGGCATTATGAGATGTCCATTTTGTGTGGATTTTGTGGACATTGTGAAATGTATATGGTTTCAAAGTTTATCAGTTCTTTTCTGGATAATAAAGTACATCTTGTGCAGGAACATAAAGGAGGCCCACACAATCTAAATAATGACATTCAAGTTGGATGAGAAGCAAATTCAAAATTACCAAGGCTTTCCAGTACTCAGACTCCACCCTCTTTATGTATTTTGAAAGAAGTACAGCCGGGGCACTGAAGGATGCAGCCATGAAGCTCAATATTATCGACACAGAGCCCGACACTGGAAGAGATAGCCTCTGCTTCTGTGCCACTGCGTCCATGGTACCTGTTATGTCTCCACAAACTTATCTTGTTCACGTGAATAGAAAAGCATATTTTAAAGTCTAGAGGGAAGGGGAATCCCTGGTCACCCTGAACATGAAAAGGGTAGTGCAAACTCTGGGACAATCCAGGCAAAAAATTTTTGCTCAAATGACTAAACGTGAAGCTAGAATAATTGGCTTACACTGCAGTTTTACAGGTAAAATGGCTAATGTCCTTCCCCTTGCCTGATGTTCTGCCCCATAACCGGTTTACCAGTTTCCTTTCTTTCACTCTATCAAGCTCAATGGTTTCATCTTATCCTTCCTAATTAACCTTGTGTCTTTCTCTGTTTACTCCCTCTTGCTCCTCTCATCCCATTGACCTCATCCCCTTGCTGGCTGGGATGTCAGCCTTGGTTTGAACTCCTGCCACAGTAACTGCTTTTTGCTCTAGAAAGTCTCAGAATGAGCTGATTCATATTTACTTCTCTTTCAAAACCCCTCTCAAGCCCCTCTCTGCCACGGCAGTTACAAGAGAAGAACCAGCGTTTAATGATAGGGATAACAGGCGCTTGGTAAGCAGAAACTAGACAAATAAGAGCATGTAGGAAGGTACATTGCTGGTTTCTATCATCTCCCATATCCATCATGTACAACTCACTTCTCAGAGCAGAACTTGAAGAGTAAATAGAGTATTTCATCCAGTCTCACAGTACCCTGGCAAGTGCAATACAGCAAATACATAAATAAAGGTTTCTTCGATCACCCAACGGCCCAGAGGCTACTGAAGAGCATATAGCCGTGCTATGCAAAGCTGAAAGGCTTTGTGTGCCCAAGCACAGCCCAGGAGTAAATGACTCACCTCTTCTGAAAGGCCAGCAGTGCAGTGTCCTGCGGCAGCAGCTCGCACCGGAGAGAGGAGCATCCAACGAACAGCAGGTATCATTTCTTCTGACCCAGGCGGGTGCCGTGAGAATAGCAGACCCCACAAGTCACATCAGAAAGCGAAAGAAGCCTGACTTCAAGCAAACTGCTACAGCTACGTACCAAATGCCTCTAGAATTAAGAACCGCAACACAAAGACAGCAAAACCAATTGATTTCCTATATCCATGACTGACGGCTATGTTCAGTTAACTTGGATGCGTGCTGGGGTAGCAGAGCACGTGCAAGTAGCGTGGTGCTGAAATATTCTGCAAGAACATTTTACCTGAGAGCGCACGGGCAAAAGTCAAGTTGTGAATATTTCTTCCCCATCTTCTTTCCCCATTACTGCTTCTTTTGCCTTCCCTGCTCTAGATGTGTTTGTCTTTTCTACAGTCTCTCCTAAACGAAGAAGCAAAGCACGTGTGTGAGGGGGTGCATAGCCAAGAACCCTTAGAAAAACCTTAAAACAATACGTGTCCCTCCCTCTCAATACCAGGAATGCAACTTCAGTAGGCACAAGAGCTCTGTTCTCTCCTGGCTGGGGTAGTCACACTTCTGAGCCTGCATTTCTTGCCTGGAGCAGCAGTCACTCTGTTATCCGTCCAGCCAGCATCCTTTTGTTGATCAGTGAAGTTTTGGCACTGCAGATGTGATAAGAATAAAAACATTTAAGCAATCGGTTAATCTAACAAATATGTTAAATATAGTGAGACAATGAGATCGAATGCCCACTGCTTTCACTGGCACCAGACATAAATCTCAGAGAAAATTGCACAGATGCAATCAGAGTTGAACACGAGAAGTGTTTGGCACATTTGAGCTCTGCTACCCTGAAGATAAGACTTGAAAAAAGGATGGACTGCCTATCAATACCTTCACAGAGCACACCCTTTTGAGCTCTATAAATACATTACATTCTCACCACAATACTTTTTTTCTCCCCAGAGCTGTCTTTAAACACACGTGTCCTCATTTCTAACTCAAGATTTTTTTTTAAGCATCCTTCTGATAACTTTCCTCAGCTTTGAATTATTAGTGAGCTACTTAATTGTAGCTAACATTTACCAACAGTAGTCAAAAGTCTCTGCCAATAGAAAAAGCTATTTGTAAAATAGGTACTTTTAATAAAATATTTATAATAAGGCAGTTGTCAGCTGTTTGCAGGTGCCCTTGCAGTCAGGTCTTATTAATGAAAGGAAGGAAGCAACTTCCTGGAGGAGACTGCTCAGATTTGCAATTAAAGCAAATCTGTTTCACACTCTAATGGCTGAGTGTTGTCTCCAAATTGAACACAATGACTCTTCAGGGGATAGTTGAATTTTCCAGGCAATTTGTTTAATTAGAAACTCTCCTAAATTTTATAGGGATTTAAAAAAAAAAACTTTTTGAGAATAGACCTTATTTTTCACCTCACATTTTTCTGTTCCTCTCAGGACAAACCATTTTTCAACTTTAGGCATCAAGCAAGTATTGTCTTCTCTCATTCAGGATAAGAGTAAGAGATTTTCTTAAAGAAGTTAATTCAAGTTAACTTTTTAATGCACCTTAGGTAAAACATATTCACTGCCCCTGTGGGCTTTCCTATTGAGAAATAAAGTTGCCCTGATCTGAAACACTTTTCAACCATCACAGCAGGAAATAAATGAAACTAAGAACTAAGCCCATTTTAATTTTGAAGGAGAACGTACACACAGAGTTTTAATGTGATTTAGCTAAAGCACTTCAATTTCATACCTCTATTAATTCAAACAAGCTCTTCTGAGTGATCACAACAAGGTTATTCTTAGATTATTAAAAAATGCACAACTGTTATTATCAGTTCAGAGTTAAATGGACAGTCCAGTAGCCTTAAGACAAGGCAGGAACCTTCAGCTCCTCTTACAGCCCCAGAAACAGCCCATCTGGTGTTTCCATAGCACATGCCTCACTGGTTAGGAGCCAAAGGTCTTTTAATGTCTGCGATGTCACAACCACAGGATGCCCAGGAGCCAGTAAGGAAAACCACTGGCTATTGTCTGATGCAAAAAAAATATGCTTTTTTGTCTTGAAGTTGCACTGCTGTCTAAATATCACTTCATGAAGTGTTGCATAAATTGACTTGTTGAGACTGGCAATGCTTATGTCTTTGTTGTTTTTAACCTGCTTAAGAATAATGAAAGCGTAAGAAAAATGCTCCAGCTCATTTCTCTGGTTCTGAACCCAGGAAGGTCTCCCAGCTCCTGCGTTTAGCTGTGCACCCCAGCTGTGTCTGAATCCCGAAGAGGGTGAGGATCTGGTGTACAGCATCCCCCTCCCCAGTTCCTTTCTCCAGTGCTCTCGTCTTCATGGACAAAATCAAGGGCTCACAGACTGGAAAGAGCTGTGCCATCTTCCAGCATAATCCAGACAATCGGGGTGCCGGAGAAGAGGATACGCTGCAGAATAACTGAGGCAGTGTCATGGACACCACCACAGGTAAGCTGAAGAAGGACTTCTCTGATTCTGATTGACACGAAATTCAGGTCCCGTAGAAGACCAAGGTCTCAAGAGTGAGAGAGCATATTTGTAAAAACCCTTTGCAGGAGGTGGACGAAGAGAGCCATCCTTTCCGTAAGGATATGGCAGGCAGAGATGGCAGGGATGAGAATGAGATTTTGCTAAATCCAGCTAGGCCAATAGCAAGCGAGGCACGCAGTGACCCCGCAGACACCAAAACATTGACATCACCCAGCTGGTCAGACGGCAAGGGAAAAATTGCTGTGGCACTGCTAACTGAGCCTGAGATAGTGAGGTTTTGACCTCAGAGTTCGGAAGACCTTGGCAGAGCTCTGGAAAGTAGATACGCGTGAGAGTGAACATGAGCCCTTCACCCATGCGCAACAACTGACCCCCGTCATTAAGCAGAGGCTTACACGCACCTGCAGTTATACGGCAATAGCCCTGGTAGCCCGTTGTGGCCACGGAGGCCTAGGACCACCACAGAGGCCATGGAACAGCTTGGAGGAAGGTTCGATTTTTCTGTTGAACTGATGTATCTTGAGAGCAAAAACCTCATGTTGACGTGGACATCTCTGCCCTCTGTCCGCAGGTTTCATAGGTGGGTTACACATAACACTCACGAGATGACTGTTGACAGCACAGTCTCCACCTCCAAATACCCTACCTAAGTACATAGTCAGGGATAAATTATTTGGCATGGGGATTGCAAGGTAGTTATACAGCCACTTTTGAAGGAATCTTCTGTATGCCCAGTGTGGAAAATACACCAGCCAGAAGTTTGCATGGCAGAAGCAAAACATGGTGTTGCTGCAATACCACGTAATGATACAGTCAGTTGGACAAAGCCGGAAGACAATTAGTAGACATGCCCCAGAGTAATTTTGGTTATCTGAGGGACACCTGAGCATCCAAAGCAGTCAAGAACTAGGAAGGCTCAGGGCTGACTCCAAGTCACTGTAGTCTCACTTGGCTTGAGTTTGATCTGAGACTTTTAGAAATGCCATGCACTGTCCTGCTCCCCAGTCCAGCCCTGGCGCAGCACGATAGAATTTGTTCGGTTTTCAGTCTTACACTCCCCTTCACAAAACCTAAAAATATTACCTAGCAGGAAGGAAGGCTCCTAGTCTGCTCCACAGACAGCAGTGAAAAGTCTGTTACAACTGATCCCCCAAACCCAAAAAGAGCACCTGTCTTTTCCCTTGGTTGCATGAAATTTTGAAACTAGGCAGGAAATTCCCCAAAGTTTGGCTCACTGTGTAAAAACAAGTTTCAAGGGAATTCAAAGCTGTATTTGGCTGTAGGCAGGTGGGCTCAAAGTTAGCATGAGTGAAACATCCAAAACACAAGAAAGGTTTAAAGTTATCATCAAACAAGCACATCTACATTGGCAAGTTCAGCCATACTGATGGCTACAGAGCTGTTTGGTGAAAGGTTGTAGTCTACTAGAGTGCCACAGACAACTAAATATTGCCCTTCCATTTAGCATGCCTGAGGACTACAAGGCTGCAGTGCAGAAATGTAGACAGATGTGTCTAAAAGGATTTCAGCCTATCCTCACAATAATTTTTCTCTCAAGTTTTGGCAGTTTTAGAAAGCTAGAGAAAGGGATCGAAACTTGGGGCAAGCATAGTTCCAAATAAAAAGAAGAAAGCCTGAAACTTCTGGGGAGTTACTGGGAAAGAAACTACAGCTTACTAACATTTTTCCATCAAATTTCAAACACGCTGGATAAAATGGCACGCGGTCCCCAAACCCTGGATACAATCTCTTTGAAATCTGTAAGCAATAGCATGAATATGAGATTGGGTATGCATAGCATGTACAATTGCACACAAGTTTCTGTGAGCAGACACAAACATGAAAGTTCACCCAATAATTAAATAAACGGAAAGCAGAGCAGCTGGGAAGATTCCAAACACCACGTCTTAGTTACTTAATCACCCTGCAAACACATTTCAGATTACCCTGTTTTTATTAGTTTCATGTTAAAATGCAAATCACATACTGTAGTTTTAATGAAACAATAAAATAGAAAATAATTTTTGGCATAAAGATCTACTAAATAGATTTTTTTTCCCCCCCAAATTGGCTTGTCCGATACATCCTCTGCTCAGTTTTAGTTCCTTCTCTACATTGCAGTTCTTTTGGTAGGATGCCAAAGCCTGTCAATTAACAGTAAGCCTATCCCTTATGAACAGAAGCAGGGACTGTGATCATGTTCAACTAAGATCAAGGATTAGTAAATCAGCATGGCACCAGATTGCAGGCACTATTTAAACCCCACAGGCCTACAAGCCAATGCAGCAATATTATATTCCAGCTGGATGTGGAGAACAGAATCTCATAGTTACAGAGGAACTCACTTTTTACCTTTCCTGTGCAGGCAATTACAAGTCAACTTAACATGAGCCCTGATTAAATCATGTTGGCTTTCTCAAACACCAGTTAGGAAACATCCACATGCTGCCACTGCTGGTATCTTATCAAGGACTTGCCATCAAATTAAACATATTTCATTACAGCTACAATAAATTATAGAAGACTAGATTTTCTACAAGCAAACCAAATATTGCACCAAAGCTGGCACAAAGGTTTCTTTTTAGAGCTTGAAGAACTGTAATGCTATCTCACCCCTTGCCTGGCACACGGGGTTGTTTCAAGGTTGTTTCTGCCATTTGCTGCAGAATCAGGCACACTGCACATGGTGAAACATTTTGTTTGCTTAATAAACAGAGTTTGAGTTCAGGGCTTGATTCGCTTTGCCAGAAAATGGCCACCCAGCACAGTATGCATCCCATCTTTCCTATAATCATTCCTTCCCTCAGGGACTTTTTTCCCTTTCTTTTTTTTTCTTTTTTTCTTTTCCTTGAGAAAGGGATAGGTTTCTTTTATCCCAGATCAAGTGACAAGGGAAGGAGCTGAGATGTTTACTGCCAGGTAAAATACAAAGTCATGGAGGTCCAGGGGGACCTCATTCCACAACCCTACTGCCAGGTTGAAAACAAACGATATTATCAGAAAATGATCACAGAAAGCAAGCCTCGCTCAAAGAAAGATAGTCTTTATTAACCTCTCTTTGAAACAAGCTGAAAGCAAAGTCAAAGAACAATGAGGAAGGGTGACCTGCTTGGCTGTTGCTGCTCCCACCAAACACGCTCAGCCGAAGCAACGCCTCGTGCATTGCCAGGCTGCTAACGTTAACGCGGCGATAGGTCTGCAACCAGAGAAGACGCCTGGGTCTTTAAGCAGAGGTTTTGCTTTAACACTGCCTGCCTTGCTGAGCAATAATTACCCATACCTGAAAATTAAACCAGGAAGAAACCCAGTGCTCTGGTTTTCAACCTTGATGCCTTTGACTTCTTTTTTGATGACAAGCATCGTGTAAGGAGGGAGTGAGGTCCCAGCTGAGGGGTCCTGATCTAGTGCTTAAGCCGTGTCTTGGGAATTGAAGTACAGCCGTTTCACAACAGGCACATTGGCTATTTCTGCACTGTGGGACCCCAAAATACGTGTCAGTTCTTGACCCTGGTGGGTTCTGCAGCCACGTCCCTGCTCCACAGTGGGACGAGAGCTGGGCAGCAGCCGGTCCCTCTCCTCCCTCCCTCTTCTCCATTTTCCCCGTGAAAGGCAGACACACAGCGCAGGAGTGCCCCGTGGCACTGCCCAGCCAGATGGCATTTGGCATGGGCAGAGGACCACGACAAAAGGGATGTGCGTCCAGGCATACTGTGTGTATTTGTGCCTTTGTCTGAGATTCGTCTCTCCTAACCTGATAGATCTGTTACTTAAACGTCTGTCCCTGAGCTAGTCACCACTGGCTGCTTTTCTAATCAAAAAAGAGGAAGAAGCATTTTGAAGGTGTGATTCACACCATCTTAAAGCAGGTGCCGAAAATAGGGTCAAATTCCCTTCCAATTAATACAAAGGGAGCCAAGGGGACTAGCACACATAGACATTTATACTGCAGATATCTAAAGACGGCAGATATGAGTTTTGGCCTTTGTGGCTCATCAGCATGGCCCCCTTTGCTGAACACCTGGAGTTTCCTGGGATGAGAATGATTGAATGTCAGCATCCTGTTAAGGACAGCAATTAATCTGAGACTTCAAATGATATTTGCTTAATGTCACTTGTTCACTTCCGCATTGCACGCAGGCCCTGAGACAAAGGACAGACCCTGCAGATTTCTGCAATCCACTGCAAGGCACGCTGACCAGACCCAGCCGGTTTTGACCTCTTTCACAAGTATCCCACCAATACCAATTTCTTAGCAAATCAGGTTTCCTCCTTCCTTGGAGCTGTGATTCAGAAATCTCTCTTGCTCAGGACTTCCCCGTGGGTAACATGGCTATCAGCATGGAGGTTAAGCATTAGTCATCTTTTTGCACATCTGGTGTACTGCATAAAGGAATTTCTTTTCTTTAAATGCTGATCAGAGGGAAGAGCTGTAAACCACTCATTCTCTTTATTGAGAGCATCTTGAGTGATGTTACCAGTGGTCCCTAATGGAAGAGCTATCAAAATCCCTATGCATAGCAGTGTTTCTTTCCAGGGACCACCCTAAAAAGAGACTTGCTTCTATTCCAAATGATGCAGGCACAAGGTCCTGATTTATAAGTACAACTTTTAGAATAAGTTTAAGTCCAAGCAGCCTAGGAACAACTAGCATATTCTTGAGTACTTTGCTGAAAAGGTCGCATGAATCATGTCTGCAAGTACTGAGTTTTCTTTAAGAGAATTGTGTCCCGTATCTGTCATGACAGAGGGATTATTTTAGGAGAAAAGCTTTCTTAAAAATCAGGATTTTAAATCCAATTAATACCTGGAGCTCATTAAAGAGAAAAGCATTGCCGTGCAAACAAATTACTTCTAGTGATACTATCAGTTTTGTCCCTTTAATCTGTACTTGCAAGAAAAAAATAGTTTGTCTCACTTGATGTTTATGCTATATAATTGCTCAGATGGACATTTATTGGCTTGCCTGGTGTCTGATGGTCTCTGAACAGCTAAGTAAGAGAAAGGAAATGAACAGGCTGCAGAAGTTCTGATTGTGAAACAATTGCTCTTTGGAAGCGTTACCATGCCAAGTGAAAATACAAGAACTGAATGTAATTTGGCATTGCTAGAACTTGTTAGGGCTTTTTCTCCTCTTAGCAGTATCCTCATGTGACAGGATTTGGTTATGAGGAAACTCCTAGAGCAATGCTGTATCAGGTCCGTAAGGAGTTTCAAAGCCCATCTGAAAAGAGGGAGGAGAGATGGCAAAGGGAATGGAGATCTACAGGAAAAACACAACGAAGCCTGGTGTAACTTTCCCAGTTCCCTTTAAAGCCAAGATGTACATGCCAAAAGCTCCTCTGTTCTCTTGAATTCTCAAACTATGAAGTAAATGTACACAACCCTTTTTTCTACCCCAGCCACACAGAAAAACCTTTCTGTTGCTGAATCCTTTTTCTATGCCTAACTAGAAAACATGGAACAATTTTTAAAAAGTATCCAGTGCAAAGTACAACAGTATTTTCTGCAGGAATTTTTCACTGTATTTGTTAATTAGAGGCTGAAATACTAAATAATCACTAACACTATCAGCTGATGGGTAATGTTTGTGTCAAACAGCAAAGCTACTAACAAGCAGTACTACAGTTTCATAACATGGGCTTTTATTCAAACAAAAAAACCCCCACAGGTTTTAGGATTTTTTTTTCCTGCTGATCTTCTGCTGAGCTTATCAAGCTGAGCAGTCATGGAATCAATCTCACTGAGGAGCCGCAATTTCTCCCCAATTCTCCCATGAAGCTTAAAATCAGGGCTTTGGCAGCAGCCCTCCC
>JAOBAS010000056.1:2071989-2085682 GCA_025311575.1 Elanoides forficatus
GACAAATACTTTTTTTCCTCCATGGGGCATGAGCAGTTTATTCAACCCCCCCCCCCCCCGCATAAACACTGAGGGCATTTCTTTGGAGCGCTGAATAGACGTGAACTGACAGACTGAAAAGACAAATTGCCCACGGGCACCCCAACTTTTTATCCTGTACTAATTGGCTGTCTGAGGGCCCAGAGGAGCTCCTCAGACGCTGTGTTCTCGCCGCCTCTCTGGCTACTGTTCCCTGGGGTTACCAGCATGCGAGTACGGGGAGCGGGGGAAAAGCGTTTTTTGACAAAAGAGCAGGTGCTTACAGGAACAGCCCCCAGTTGCAGGACAGTAACAAAAGAGCAGCCATAGGGTGGATGCAAAACTGGCCAGAAAGCTGTGCTAAGAAATTAGTTATCAATGGTCCACCATCAAATTAAAAGGATGCATTGAGAGGGGTTTCCCAGGAGTCTGTCCGGTGTCTGGCACTATTCAATATTTGCATTATCAACTTGGATGATGGAATAGAGAGCGTACTTTGTAAATTTACATCTGACTCTAAGCTGGGAGGAGCTGGAAGCTATTTGGAGGACAGCAGTCAGAGTCTGAATGAACTTTGAGAAACTAGAATTGTCTGAAAAAAAAAGGGATGCAAAGTTCTACATTCATTTCTGCATTTCAGCTGCATAAATACAGAGTGTGAAATGACTAACGACTTAACAGCTTTGCAGGATCTGGAGTTACCACAAGCTGAGTGGCAGCCAAAGACATCATGTGGCAGCAAAAAAAAAATCCCAACATGCTGGAATGTGTAAACAGGAGGGTCATCTGTAAGATGCATGAAGTAATCCTTCTGCTTTGCTTGAGGCTGGTAAAGCCTCAGCTAAAGCATTGAGTCTAGTTACAGGGACTGATTTTCACTGAAGCTGGAAGGGTCTAGAGGGGAGATGACCTCTGATCAGGGACATAGCAAAGGAGTAGTTGGAGGAACTGCAATAGTCAGAAAAGAAGACTGAGGGCACTGATCAAAGCAAGGACCAGGACAGGGCAATAAGTAGGGCAACAGGTAGGTCTCAATTTAGATGATTGTCACTGTCTGCTTAGCAAATATGGTGGATACAGCAAAAGGCAACTCTTTCCACACCATATGTTTGTCTTGTAGTCACTATGGCTCACACACACATAAGAGGCTTTAAAAAGCCACTGATACACTATCTTTGTAGACAAACTTCTGCCCTCCTTATATCATTTCAGGAAAAAGCCTTGGCTAGAAAAGCAGATGTTATTTGTAGGACATTGATCACAATTTCATCTTGTAGTTATTTCATTTTAGAATTACTTCCTTTATTCTTTCTCGCAGACACCTACCACATTAACCTCTTTCATCCCATTACTTTTATGCTTGCATACCACAAACTCTCCTTCCTTCTCCAATCCCTGAAAGTCTTATCAATACATCAGCTAATTTCTGTTGGTTTTCTCCTGCTGTTAACCCAGGCATCATTCTCAAGTCCCTTGCCTCCAGTGGCTGGTGCCCTGATCAGCTGCAATATATCGTTTCCTTCACCATAAGGAATGAGAGAGAAGGTGTATCCCATTTCTCTAACCTGATTTATTCAACTGAACTCACCACATCACGGTCTTCTCCTGAACACCTCACTATATCTCTGTGTTTTGATGCTTTTATCTTACTTTGGCATGCATAGGCGACAGCACTTTCTCCTTCAGCACACTTTCAGGACTCGGAGCGCGCTAACCATTCACAGGACAGTCCTGCCACCCCATGGGGGTAGTCCCTCAAGGCCAGGAATTAGGGTTCAATCCCCTCTACAAGCACCTAAGTTGCTGGTACATATGGTCTTTCTCAGCTTTTACCACAGGAGCACTCTGGTTAATAATTTGCACACAGGGGAACGTATGGTGGTGGAAACAGGTAGTACGCACGTTCCACCAAGGAATTACCTTTCTATCCGGGATGGCGTAAGAGATGCACAGAGCAATGAAAAATAAAATGCCTCTCCGGGTACTCTTGGCATACACTGTCTCACCACAGCTTACCCTTCCCCCAGTTCTCATGGCACAACAGAGGTGGGCACCCCTCTACCCCTTCCTCAGGCCTCGCACAAAAACCCGGGCTTGCCGCTGGGCTGCCGGCGGTCACTCTGAAGGACGTGGAGGAGAGCTCATGATCCAGCCTCCTCCTCCTGCGCTGTAGGCGTTAGTACCAGGCAGCCGGGAGGAAATGAAGAGCTTGAGGACCATAACTGAACTTCAGCAGATATTTACTGAGTCTTTAAAGCATGTCTCAGCACTCCATCTCCTCTAGTTCCCTAAGCATGCCTTGGGCTTCTCTCCATCTCTGAAGAGCCCTCTTTGTTTTCATGGGATCCGAACATCACTTTCATCAGGTATTCAAAGACCATCAGCAATTGATTCATTGCTTTGTTATAAACATCTTTATTGGACTACTTTTCCTGGTCTGCCCACTCAAGTTTTATTCAGGAACACCTGATCTTGAATTAACGTAATTTAAATAACACCTGTTTTCGAAAAAGTCAGTAAAACACTGCAAGAATATCCACTGAAAGAGGCACTTAACTAGTTTGCCCCACAGACTCGGTGCAGTACTAGTGAAAGGTTAGTAACAAAGACAGCCTGTGCTTAGGGTGATGACAGAGAGGGAAAAAAAGTTATTTCTTGAGCTTACACAGACTCAGTCATGGCCCTTGAGGTGGCAGGAGGGCCAAATCGAATGCCTGCCCAGCTTGCTCCTGCTTGGCCTTTGGACCCAGCATCTGGTAACCCCAGGCAGAAACCTGAGTACCCTGGGACTTGTGGCAGTACCCTTTTCTGCACGTATGTGGGGACAGCCAGATGTGCTGTGCAGCCTCCAGCTGTGCTGCCGTGTAGCCTCCAGCCACCCTTCGCCCTTGTAGTAAAAGTTCTGGGTAGAAAAGATGGTCCAAGACACATCCTTTCATGGCTCCGTAGGTCTTTTCTAAAAGCACTCCAATATCTCTTGTCAAATAATATTGGTCCAAGCTGAATTCTGGCTTCTTACAGTGCAACTCACGTGCTCTGGATATAGGGGTATTGTGAAATCAGCATTGCCAAGGTCACCCTGGTGGGTACAGTTCTGTCAGGACTGCAACACGTTTACTGTGAACGAATGGAAATAAAATTTCGAAATGAAACCACTGTGAAATGAGACTAAAATCTTCCACAAGAAAACTACTTGGCTTTTATTTTAACTTTAATTTTCATGGAACACACTAAAAGTAGTGGTCTATGAATGCAACTCTCCTTTCAGAACCTGTACGTTACCTGAGTTTAGTGTATTATGATAAATACAAAATCCTTGTAGAAAGTGAAGCATTGTAGTTCATTGGTTAAGAGAGCATCCATTTTGTGGAAGTTGAATATTCAGCCTTATTTTACATTTCAATTCCTGCATATTTATACTTCAGACAGTAGTACATCACTAAATAGACCATTTTTCACTTTATACATTTTTAAATGATTGGTCTACAACATTTTAACATTGCTGTATAATAAACACTTTTTGTAAGAAGTTCATCTCACTGGTTCAAATGGAGTGGCATTGTCTGCAAGGTCTCATTTCAAAATTACTGCACTTTTATCTTTTTCGTCATGCCACAAGATGTGAAGTCCAAAATATTTACCTTTCTGATTGTCAGACTTTCCTTCATAGTGATGTCTGAGTGAAGACAAAATAGACAACTTGTTTTGTTGAATAAATAGAGGCATATTATCACAGCAAGATTATAATTCAGGTGTACAATACCTGTATTTTACAGAGTACAAAAATGAAACTGCTATGTGCTGTGTGTCACAGCAGGCAACTAATACCAACAAAGTACCAAAGACTATGTTCAAATAATGTTGTATTGGTCTAACTTCGATCCACAAAGGCAAGGCAATTCAAAGTTAAGGCTTAAACTCTATCCATAATCCACTCTCTTTAGGAATTGCATTATGAATGCAGCTGAATTCTCATCTCAAGTCTGTGCAGCTCCATATTGCCACACAGATGGTGAGAGAAAGCAAACCCACTGTTATACACAAATTCCTATCGATTGTTTTATATCTGGTAAAGATACCATCTACTGGCATTTGCATTTACTTGAGCCTGAAACCTGGGACTTTGGGGGCAGGCTGTGATAATTGCAAAAGGTGTTTGGGACAAGTGGGGTTTAGATGACGGCATATTTCTCTTTGGGGCATATTGGAGTTTTGTGATAGCAGAGGTGAGAAAACACCTATTTTGTGAACTTGTGGCAACAGGAACAGCCAGTCTGGTGCTGGATTCTGCATCTTTTTGAACTGTAGTTAAGGGGAGCCTGAAAAAGGAGGGGATATAAGTCCATGCCGAAATCAAAGTGGCATCAATGCTATTCAATATTAAGAACCTCTTATATCAGCCTGTCACAGTAGGCAAACAAGAATATGGAGTAGGAAGCAAACCAATCTGTTTCCAGGTGAAGATGCAGAGGGAAACATAACTAACTTAGCTCAGGTATGGCTAAGAAATTTGTTTCTACAGTGAAGATCAGATTTCAGACCTGGAAACAAAGATTGTTTGTGAAAACCCATCAACCCTTCATGACTGTGTCAGTCTCATAACCAAAATTTTTAGTCCCTGTCAAAACCAGCTGCTACTGGGGTCCCGCATCTACCACTGCTCAAAGACTGGTTTCAAGAAATAAAATTCTGCCCCGGGCTGCTCCACTTCTCAGGAATATTAGTGATCTGCACCTCTCTCAGGCCTGGCACTGGGCTTTTGCAGGTTGTCCCCAGGTTTTGAGGTCAGCGGAAAGGAGATGGCTCCGTGTTTTCCACGGGGTGCCAGCGCCTGTAGCCGTGCCGTGGAGATGCCGGGGATGGGAGCACCCTGAGCACTGCATCCTCCTCTCCAGTGGCATCTTCCTACGTGCACTATCTGTTTAACTACTTCTTTTTTCTCCAGGTTTCAATGATTTCAAAGCTCTGATTAATTTAACTAGAGGCAGAAGGTGAACCAGTATGGCTAATCTGTAGCTGCAGAATGCAGCAGATTGAAGAGCTTCATAACCACCATTATAGTAATCTTGAACATTAAGACATCCTCATTTTTTTGACAGAAAAGGGACCTGATGCTACAGTCTCACAGCTCCTCGAGCCAGGCAAAGCTTTGCCCTCGATTTCAATGGCAACTGCTGCCACAGGATTTTGTCTGGCAGTTCCTAAGGAAAAAATCTACAAAATGTTTTCCCTTCTTAAAGTGAAAATGCACATCCCAAATGCATATATTCATAGAAGCTGAGTTATGGCCACGTGCACCTAGGGCCACAGCCCAGTAACATTTTCAACGGCTCTTGACGGCTCAAACTGTGCGATCAAAGTTGATGGCATTGCTTTTGAAGCAAGCTGCCAGGCCAGACAGGACCTGCCCACTGCTGACGCTTTCATAGCTGGCTCAAAATCCTGTTTTTCATGCATTATATTTCTTCGCTCTTGTGCATTTCTGTGCTCCACAAGGAATTCCCAGGTTCCTAGGCTGGGATTTGCCATAATGACAAAGGCCCATAAATATCCACACCTGGTGATGAAGAAATGACAAAGGGAGCCGTAACTTCTGCCACTGCCCTTGAGGACAGGCTGGTGCGGTGCTGGGACATGCTGCCCCAGCCCACGGTGCTCTGCGCTTGTCCCTGAGCAATTTCCTTCTCGAGTGAAAGCAGTGGGTCCTGAGACTCGAGTGAGACTTTATCACATCAAAACGGAGTGAGGGGGCTTATTTGCCTTTTCTACCAAAAAAAAAAAAAAAAAAAAAAAACCCTAAAACCTGTCCCCTTTCCACTCCTGTATTTACAGGGCAGGGCTATGTGGTTGAGAATAGACTCAGGCAAGACCCGACACTGCAGCGCTTCCCTCCCCTCACATAACCCAGGCGTGAATCCAGCAGCATCTGACACTCCGGCATCCCATCCCCAGGGCTGGATGCATACCCTCATTTCTGGGGAGCACTCAGGAAAGGCTATCGCCTGGCTGAGGGATCAGAACAAGCGACACAGCCCTCAGCCCAGTGCTGGCCTCTGTCTCCTTGCTCCCCAGGAGAGAAGGGCCCGGGGTAGTGGTTTGCCCAGCCCTATTCTGTCGGCCAAGAAGCAGCCCACGACTGACAGCCTGGCTATTGCCGGAATAAATGAAGCTGTGATCTGAGCTGGGACACGAGGTATTACTGCAGAACAAATAAAAACGGAGCTAGAACTCCGTACTGCAGAGGTATTCATCCTTTGTATTCCCTCAAAGAACAAGCCTAATCTACTAACCCAAGTAGATTAGTAAACAGTACATTCAGTTTTCAGAGACCTTCAGTATGTCTGCAGGGCTTGCGGAGTAAAATAATATAAGTAAAGGAAATAAATGGAAGTTTTAGTAAAAAAAAAAGAAAAAGAAACAAGTACTATAGCTGCTTACTTTCACTGCTGTGAGGAAGATCAGGGAAGAGTCTTTTGTGTCAGTTTTATTTTGAACCCATTTCACTGCTGAATATGGGAAGAGATTAGTTCACTGCTAATTGTGCTGTTGGTTTTGTGATTCTATGAAAACCCCCTAAAAGTCTGCATGCAAAACCAATGAGGTAGAACACGTTTGACAAGCTTAGTTCCAACATGACCAATGTAGCAGGAAAAGATTTTAAAATCATTGCCTCTCTTCAATAACAATAGTACATACAAGTGTTTACAAGAGGATTAAAAGCTGCTTTAGCGAGTTGTATTAAAGATTCCTTTATCAGACAAGTTTTATCAAAAAAACCTGTTGGAGCACTATGCGGCTAATCAGATGCAAACAGAAGCGGGTTATGTTACTGACTTTATTTTACTCGCTTTAAAAGGATGCACGATGTATCTGTAAAATATACGCCATGCGTACAATAAGCCATACCTATTAGCAGCCTGCCCAATTATAACAACAGCAAAAAAAGCTCCACAAGCAACGACCCCTAGCACCTGGTAATTAAAATTGCTAATCACCAGCAATTATCTGGCACAGCTTTATAGCCAGGCGAAACAGTTTGACCCTTTGCCCACTGAAAGAAGAATGTTTGCTGTCTATTGATAAGTGCTTAGGCAAAGCTGTGTTCGGCTCACATCCATTAAGTGAGGACTAATAGGAAGCCAACAAAAGAGCTCTGACATCTGTAGTGGGCACTTCTAGCAGGCCAGGTTTGGGAGCACAGGTGTCTGATGGGCTCCTGCCAAAGGCCAGCACACAGGACATGGGGACTTCTTCTTAAAAAGCAAACTTGAGCTGCCCGTGTTCCCTGACTGGCTCCTCTGCAACCAAAGAGTGAACGCAGTAAGCTTCCAGGACAAAGATTAAAATAATTACTCTTCTCGGGAGCGGTGGCTTGTTGTCAGACTGTCCACACACCTTCAAATGCAGAGAAGTAAGAAGTCCTGTAGGCTCAGTAATTTAGGTAAAGATTGCTCTTTGGTCTATTTCTGTCCTTATTAAGTATTGAGTTAAAGATATATAAAAATGTCTCTCTAGTGTGCTCTTTAAGTCTGAGATAGAGAGTTTGAGATAATACAGATTTATTTTTTTTCCATAGGACACTATTATGCTCAAAGCTATAAAATACACTTCCATTGTTATAGCTCCAGGAAGCTGCCGCTAGAGATTATTTGAACTACAATAAACAACTCCATTAAAGCTTCTGAGCTCACCAATGACTCCTTATAAGGTCCTAGATAAAAAGATCAGATTTTTTTTTCTTTTTTTTGAGAGAGAGAAGGAAAGAGAAAAAGACAGTCTGGCAAAAATATTGCAAGCTTCTAATAATGAAATGACCTACAAAACCTGAAGGACAAAGCATCCCTTAATCACTCAGGAATGCAAATTGCTCCAAGAACTGGCATCAGTGGAGATTACGAAGCCAGGAGCTGCTGACATCCAGAACCAAACCTCTGCAGCCTCATCCTTTCATTTAGAAGGGGCTTTTGGGGATCTTGGCAAGTTGGAGTTTCAGTGTGAAAGGAAGTTTACAGACACAAGCAATTTGGGGGCATTCTGACTTGCACACACCACGCCTTTTCCTGCATAAGATCTCAAAGCCCATCTATGTACATATTTGTACTGCAACATGTAAAATATAAACCGGTTTATAAATGGGAAACAACACTGCTGGCATGATATTTGACAATATCTGCTAATCCAAAATCATTAATGAAGTCATTCCAAGTGTTCTCTCCCTTCCTAACCCTCTTAAGCCCAACTCCCAAGCTGCTTCAAGTGACTGGGGTTAGACAGCTTGAAAATAACATTATTATCCCATGAGTATGTTGTGAATAAAGCAGCCACAACTTGCATCTCTGCACCATTTGCTTTGACAAAGTCTGCATCCTGAACTGGATACCTCTTGTCTGCAGAGGACATCTCGCAGATCTCTGTATAGCTCCCGTTTAGCCCATACACAAAAATTCCCATGCTAGCGAAGGAGCAACGTTATGGTGGGCACATACATCTCACGCCAACACGAAGTAAAAATGCAGGTAGAATTTACACCCCAACCTAGGAGCCTGGAAACCCTTCTGGGTCATTCAGCTCAACTGTAGCCCAGTAGTTCTGTACTTTTTACCAAAGCCAACTGTAATCATTTAAATAAAATTTCAGATAAAAACATAAATAAATTTAAAAGAACTCACCTCTGTATTCCACACAGATTTTTCCCTTTGTAGAAAATAAGTTGAAGTTCAATTTTCTGCTTGAATTTTGGCATGTGCATGGGTTATTCTCCATTAGATTCCAATTCTTGATCATTGGTGTTACCATGGGATTGCTGTCTACTGTTGTTTGTAAGCTCCTGCCAGAGTGAAAGACCCGGATTTTTCTTTGACGAATCCAGTCACTGGAGATACACCTACTTACAAGCTTGGGCTGTAAAGTGCAAACCAAGATGAAACGATGGATTATAAATTCTGGCATTGCTTGACATTCAGATTCTTCTGCCTGCTTGTCTAATTCAATAATGAGCCACAGCAGAAAAGCATGCCAGCAGATTTGTGTAGTCTATCCATCACAGAGTAAATTACACTGAATGACTCTTCTCTAGGTTAGCTGAAGTAATGAAAAATCTGAGGAAGAGGAAAATATTTTCCAACACTCTTTGCCATTTCGAGTCCATGAAATACCAATGGATTTCAGAAGGTTCTGTTCAAATTGGGACATCATGGCCACTCAGTTTATGAAAACATATTTCTCTACCAACATTTACATTGAAGAGTGATTTTTCAATACCATTGTCCAAATTGCAAACTAATGGAATGACCAAAGGGGGTAACAGTTCAGCTGATTTTTGTTCCATTTTTTAAGAGGGTGAATCTTTGGGGCTGGTAGTAGGATGGGTGAATGAATTCAGGGAACAGTAAATTAATCCCATCTTTGAAAACTGTAGGGTCAAAACGAACTAGAAGATGTAGATGGGGAGCTAACATGCAGCTTGTGTTACCAATCATTTAATTTCCATTTCAAGTATAATACGTGCGTAACACAGAATGGGTGCACAAAGTTCACCAAATCACTGCTGCACAATAGTTTTCTCTTTTCTCTGTGCATAATTTCAAAACAAAACCAGGTCACCCATTTCTCCTTCAGGTGAAAGCCTGGCTGTGCCCCACAGGTCAATGAATCTGTTCTGGGCTGCCTTGGAAGAGAGCTCCAGAGTCAAGAGTCCTCCACTGAAAAATGTCTCGCTAGTGACTGCTTGACAATTAAACCTGGGGACTGTCTGCTCAAGTGCCTGTTAACCTCTTCTGTCCCGGGGAGGAAGAAGAAATGAAGGAGGTAGATTTCAAACCACTGAACCGCTGCACTCCATCAGGAGTGCTGGTGAGCTGTGCTGGTGTAGACGCAGTCCTGGGGAGTGCTCTGTCCCAGGATGGCACGTCGCAGGTGGCGTACCTGCTAGTGCCTTCCCTGACAGCATGCCAGCCCCGAGGATACACCCAGGGAGAGGAAATACACCGCTCTAGAAATCGGGAAGGCAATGCCTACCTTGGACACCTCACTCAAGATGGACATAGGGTAACAAACACACTCCTGGACTGCCAGCGCTTTGTGGAAAGATAGGCAAATAGTCACCAAGAAATGAAATCTCTCTTCCCCCGGGTTATGTATGTTCCTGCACATTCCTTCTTCAGCATCAGCTCTGTCTCGCCCAGATTAAAACTCAGGAAATTTGCTCGTACCTCCCTCTCAAGCTCGGCCAGGCTTTAGAGGGGAACGATGCTGCTCCTCCCGGACTGGACAAACTGCTGCTACACAAGACAATGTTGCCACGGTGGCCCAAATCGTTTCAGCACCTCCCCTACCAGAAGTAAGGCACAGGGAATCACAAAACAAAGGGAAAGATGGAAAAACAGAGCCTACGCATCATATACCTGGAATGAGGATTTGTCCTGGTACATCTTGGACTTTTGACCAGTCTGGGAGACAGGCTCCTACAAGAAAGACACAAAATAGAAATATAGAACAAAAAAGTGAAATGGAAAAAAAAGCAGTTTATCTGTAATTTAAAAAATGTTCATAACCCGATATATTTTACAGAGAACTCTCAAAAAATTCAGAGTTATTATTTTCTGCCCAGTTTATATCTTGCAGACATAAGCAGACAACCAACAATAGGAATGATAAATCTTGGCTCCAAACTTTGCAGCCATATTATGTGAAGTTAACATGACTTCAGATTCAAAAACTGTAGACCTTACCTTTATGGAAAATGCAGCAAGTCTCAAGTGCGTAAACAGTGGGTAAGCAAAGAGACTATAAGGGGCACATAGTGTTTATATTTGTTGGAATATGAGAGTTCTCACACTAAAAGCAGACCCAACCCTCTGAAGCACTTCTTTAGATTTTGCAGAGAAATGGCGTTTCACCCAAAGAAGGATGGCAACATTTCACTGCCATGAGACAGAGGACTGCTAAGCAGCTGAGGAATTACTGCACCAGAAATCATTAATTTGGTCAAGATCCCCCTTCTGTATAGCTCATTTTCATGCTGTGTTCAAGTGATGGTCCTGTTCATCCCCAGACACCTCCTGAATAAAACAGTAGTGCAGAAAATTACTGCTGTGCTGACAGTATTTATCCTATTTAGCCAATATTTATTCCGTCCAACTTATGTCTATCCCCTCTTTATTTAATGGGTGAGATGATGTCTGTGAAAGTACTGTGGCTTTTGATTTCTTGTACAAAACTCTGTAGGAGCATTTTAAAAAATCCAAATACTTGTTAAGTGGGTTTGTTGGCAATCTTTCTGATTACCTCCAAGGACTCAAATCTGAATAGCACAATATTTATTTCAGGGGAACAATGCCAGGTTTCCCTATTGATTGTCAGATATTAGATCTCTGGCGTACTGTGGCTTGTCCTTAGCCATTGCCCTGGCCGTTCCCTATCTGGTACTGAAGGAGGAACAGTTTACAATTCCTGAGGCCCAGTTAAAAGGTTTTCTTAAAAACATGCACCTTTACCATTCTCAGATACATTTTTAATGACAGGAAACCATGGTTGGTTACCAGCTCAGTTACCTCCTGGTTTAGTTGCTTATGGTTGCTGAATGCATGTTGTGCAAGTCATGCTACTTAACGTGCTCCAGAATCTTCTCTTGACACTGCCTGACTTGTTTTACCTTTATTATTTGAAGTGACAGATATTTTTGTAACATCTTCTGGGTGGAAGGCAGATACGAACAGATTATTTACCTTACCTGAGATGTCTCTATCCTCCTTAGAAACCTGCCAGTTTCTTCATAAGCCCAGAAGATTCAGCAACTGACTGTTTTTTTGCTAACGCTTGAAGTGAGGTTAATGCATTGTAAATTGCTTTTAAAAGAAAGCAAAAGGGTCTTGGTCAAAACTCCAGATACTGTACATGCTCCCGTAGGCTCTGAATGTGGGGTACATCACTCCACCCAAGCTGGCAGGTCTGGTGGTGCTGGTGGCACTGCTGCTTCCATTGCTGCTACGCCCCATGCTGCTCACGATCGTTTGAACCTAGATCAATGCAAATTTAGCAGCAAACTATACCTTCCTCTGTTTACCACACTCAGCCCCTGAAAGAACGCTTTCTGCAAGAGAGAACGTACGAAAAGGCCCCCGGCACCCAGAGCTCCTAAGAGCTTTTCTGGTTCTGGCCGGAGGTGTGCACAGTGCGGCTCCCACCAGACAGAAGCAAGCATGGGTGCATCCGTTCATGGGGTAGGAGCCGGACACCCAGGTGGTTTGAGGGCCCTGATCTCACAGTAAGAGTGAATCAGCACCAAAAGTCGCTGTAATGCTGGTATTAAGTGGGCCCAGGCAGCCACGTCCAGGTTTGGCCAGGCATTTGACTGCAGCTTCTGCAAGTCGGAGTGCCCCGTGCCAGCCAGATTTGGGACAGAAGGGACACCCGAGCTGACCGTCTCTCTGCCTTCCTGTCCTTGGAAAGGTCTCCAGAGCCTAAAAAGGCACCTGAGCCAGCTGGGCCACAAAGACAGTGCTTCGGCGGAGGACAGCAGCCTCCGTGGTTGCCACCTCTCAAGGAGGCCATCTTTACGATGAAGGGTGGGTTAGACAGACGCCAGGATGAGACAGCCCCCAGTACACAGAGGTCTCGCATCTTTCCAGGCCTGAGCACCAATGTCTTCCAGTTCCCAGGGTTTCAAATCCCTATGGTACCCTTCTTCTGGTAAACGTGCCCCTAGCCCACAAGGAAATGGAACCAGTGCCTAATACGAGGATGGAGGTTAACCAGAGATGGTTATAAGTATTGATATTGGACTGATCTTTCTCTCCAGCTCTCTAAATCTGAAGGGAAACTGAACTAGACCTTTCAGACCAGTAGTACAAATGCAAAAATGCATTATCAGTGTGCCAGGCTTGGCTGCAACTTTTCTCAAGTACCCTATTAGAAGGTAGAAAAGAGCTCCACTAAATAAAAAGCCTAGCATTTTTTTTAATAAATTCTCCAATCATAGGTTGTTTCTGTAGAGCGAAAACTAAATCTTTGGCTGCCAAAGATCACTGTTAAGCTGAATACCATGCCACACTCCATTTCAAAGCATTAGGATAGGGAGATCCTAGGTCAGTGGATGATGACACAACAAAATTTCTTTAGAGAGCTTAAATGGAACACCGTTATTGAGATATGGTGCCCTTGCTGAGGAATGTCATGAAGGAAACAGCAGAAAAGACTGCAGGAGATGTTAAAAAAAAAAAAAAAAAGACAAGTGTGGGAATAGGTTAAAAATAAAAATAAAAATAAATAGGATGTGGAATGGGAAAGACAGCCAAGAAAAAATGTTAATAAAAGGTATTGGATGAAAGCCCAGAATAGAAGTACAACAAAAACAAACAACTAGCAAATGTACACATAACAGGGTGAAAATCTGAGTCTGCCTGTAATGGTTTAACCCCAGCTGGTAACTACGCACCACGCAGCTGCTCACTCACTCCCCCCTACCCAGTGGGATGGGGGAGAGAATCGAGGGGAAAAAAAAAAAAAAGTAAAACTCATGGGTTGAGATAAGAACAGTTTAATAGAACGGAAGGGAAGAAACTAATAATGATAATAATAATAACAACAATAATAAAATGACAATAATAATAATAATAAAAGGATTGGGACATACAAAACAAGTGATGCACAATGCAGTTGCTCACCACTCGCCGAC
>JAOBAS010000056.1:2085828-2099186 GCA_025311575.1 Elanoides forficatus
CCTTCTCGCTGGCTGGGCAGGAGAAGCTGAAAAATCCTTGACTTGGTCTAAACCCTACTGAGCAACAACTGAAAACACCAGTGTGTTATCAACATCATTCTCACACTGAACCCGAGACATAACACTATACCAGCTACTAGGAAGACAATTCACTCTATCCCAGCTGAAACCAGGACACCGTCTTCCCCTCGCATGCAGAACTGAGCAAATAAAGCTACAGGCAGTTTTGGAGAATGGCAGCTCTGAAGCACCCAGAGTATAAACATTCCTTTTAGGTCACAAGACAGAGAGGGACCAATGCCACCTGTGAAATACTGAGAAGGGAAATGATGTGCAAAATGGTGACACAATTAAAATATTCCATGTGCCATTTTTGAAGATTTCTAAAGACAGTGGTGTAACAAAAGTCCAAAACCCATCTATCTCAGTTATTATTACAATGCTCCCTCTATAAAAAATTTCATAAAGCATGCAAGGCCCTTTTACCCAAGATCACCAAAGGAGTGTGAAAACAAGTTTCAGATGTTCTTCTGTATCTCATGGAGATGAGTAATTCACAGTTACTGGTTACACAATGAAATCTCTATTTTTCTATTCACAGAATATTTGCACTATTTCAGGTTTATTTGAGAATTTCAAGTAATAAACATTGAATATTATTGTTTATGTTTCTCTAAAATATTTGGGAGAGCTTTAATAAAGTGCTTGATATCCAATAGTCAGAGTTCAAACTGTGAGTTTTAGTTTGAGTTTGGTCATATTGTTATAGCTATCTCCTGGCTTGATGAGCATCACTTCTGCAACTGGGAGAGATTTAACAAGCCTCTGAAGAGAGGGTGTATTTGTATAGGATTGAAAGTTTTACATTATTGCAATCCTTTTTCTCCAAGCCTAAATGTTGCTTTTGCTAGTCAGGAGAGGTGTTTAAGAATAGGGAGAAGACGTAGTCAAATGGTGAAATGTATTAACAGAATTCTAGTTTTAAAGTAAGTTTTCTCATTCACAAAAAAAAAAAAAAAAAAGCTGATTCAGACCAACTTGTAAAGGATTCATTATCCTTCTATTTCTTTCTGTCAGAGTTCAGGCTGGAGTTTGGAAAGCTGCTTCCCCTTGTGGGCCCAGCAGTATTTCTCTCACTTTATAAAAAAATTCCACTTCCAGGGCAAATACATGAATAAAAAAAATCAAAATGTCTTATCCTCAAGTATTGAGATAAGCATGCTTAGGATTCTTTAAAAAGTAATCTCATTAAGTACTTTAAGACACTTTAAGTAAGCACATATATACAGAGGTAAATGTTCATATGTAACCAGAGATGGAATAGCTTTAAGTGAAAATAGGTTCTTTTTTCACAGTATAAAATACTTCCATGTGAAAATGGGAAGAGGGGGATAAAATTAAAATAAAAACATCTAAAGGGAAAAGCTGTAGGTAGGTAAATACCTACATTGAAAATTAAATTTTAAAATTTTAGCAGAGAAGAGGATGCGGAAATATTTTGGAAGAGTTTCCTTTTATATTAAATAAAGATTTTAAAAAAAGGTAAGTGGCCCTGTTAAACAATTTTCTGGTTCCCAACCTCCTCCAGGTGTCTCAAATCAGAAAAGCACATCTGAGACACTTAAGATGAATCATTGCTTTTGAGGGACTGGGCCCATGATAGAAAAAAAAAAAGTGAAGTTCTTCCTATCTTGTTCAAATCCACATGCGGTCTCATGAGGCAGCAAAAATCCCCCCTTATTCCCATGTCATGTCTCATGACAAATTTGAAATACCTGCTCAAAGCCATGAAAATGGTGATGATTTATATAGAAGAGATGGAAGAGTTCACAAAAACCTTTTTCTAGCTTTGTTCACAGGCAAGTCTTGCCTCTCTTTACAAATACTCGCCCAGGAAATTCAGGGACTGGCAGAGTGCTGGCAAAGAAAATTTCATGTCAGGTCACAGAAGCTTGAGAGAATTATGGACAGAAGAAAACAAGGGCATAGAATGGAAAGCATTAGGCAATCATAAGAGGTAATACAGACATCTCTACCTCATTAAGTGGAATCTGCTCCAGAAGCTGAAACATTTCTTCAGCCAGTTCCCTTTCCTAACCACCACCTTCCTTTCCAAGGCAGTCTGGGTTAAAAATAAAAGCCTTTGACATGTTATTAGGCCTATCTAGTCTTAAATTCCCTTTCTTTCCAATCAAGACAAACAAGAGACCCAAATCCTCCTGTCTCAGGGTTAAACCACAGCCCCACTGGCCTTTGCCTGCTGGATCAAAGCAAAGTCCCAAATGTCCTTTCTGTTCCTCAAGCTGTACACAAACAGACACCTCTCACTCTTCTTTTCTTCTGGCTGCAAGAAGAGAAGCTCCAGACATCTTCTCTGAGGGTTTCAACAAACCCACAGATGTCTCAGGAAAGTTCCTCTCAGCAGATATTTCATCCTCCTTCCAGAAGCCCAAGAAACCCTGGGGTTGGCTATGGGGATGTTCACGTTGTTAAAGAAAATTTTGTACTGACCTGATGGCAATTTTGGGAGGGGTGAGCTCTGTTTTTCGAAAAGCCAAACGAATGTAGCGAGGCCTTGACCAGCCAACAAGCAGAAGGCTGGCCTCCACTTTGCACAAGGCAGCGCAAGTACCTTTTAAAAGAAACAAAATTATTATACGGCGCTGCACAAGGGGAAGCCCGCTTTGGGCGTGCATGCAGCGGTTCTGCAAGCACAGCTGTAGTTTCAAGGACATTGTACCAAAGATATAGATGAGATAGATATATACATAAAAATATAAATATACATTAAAAAAAATATATAATGTGTCTGGGTTTTAGGATCAGCATGTGAGATGGGCAATGAAGGCTCAGAGGCCCTTCAAACCATTTTTTGCTGAAAGAATTGACGCTCAGACATTACAGACTGAGGGGCTTAACGAACTTTCCAAACAGGTCTTTCAGCAGTTTGTAAAGGTAACATAATGTTCACCATTTTGTTACTGATAATGAAGTCAAAACTGCAATTACAAAGTGCTTTAGCTGAACTTTAAAATGCAAGATATAGAGATATTTTGCAACCCACAATGTCTTTACTACGCTGTTACCCACATTTATGAAGTGCTCTAATGGCAGCTTTCAGAGGACTATGGGTACCAATCCTGCTGGTGCAAACCCTTCAACTCACTGAGGATTTAGCAAGCAGTGTATGGGGGCTTAAAGGAAAAGCACCCTTTTTTACAAAAGGAGACCACGTGTGGGTGCCTAAAACCAAAAGGACTCTTGAAAAACACTGGGAACAGACATTAAGTGATTAAATTTTCATACTGCATTAAGTCATTAGCCAGGCGCAAATGACTGTGGTCAGGAGAAAAGATGATGAGGATAAGAAGGTTGTTGCTCTTTTTACATGAAGAATTACAGAAAGTTAATACCAAACAGAGCAGATTTCACATGGCTGGAAAAAATATAGATGTGAAAGGAAAAAAGATTACTGGTAAAATGGTTGGCATGGTCTATTCAATTCAACAGCTTTGTGGAAGCGATTTAAATCTATGCCATTTAGATATTAGGCACTGCTGGAAGAAAATAAAAGCAATGAAAGTTTTAACATTCTTCTCTCCAGAAACATTATGGTTGGATTTTACCTATAAAACATTAGTTCAGGTTTTACAAAGTAGGTAATTAAATGTTTATAAATCCACTGCCCTTACAACTGGAGTGGCAGCAACAGCAAGATTCCCTTTCAAATTATACTTGTGAATAAGAATGCAATGTATTCGGTGCTGCTATTTGACCTTTCAGTACTGATATGAAAAACGTTGTGCTGATTCAGTCTTTACATCCAAGGCTCCACAATCAAAAATACGGGATATCATAGAAAAAATGATCCCGATAAGGCTAACACGTTTTATACTGGTGGTGAACAAGACAATATCTTAAGTTGCTCCCAATTTAAACTATTTATAAACTTCCCTTTACCACAGTCATCCCCAGAGGGTTAAACTTTTGGTAGGATTGCATGGATGTCACAGGATACAAGTCTACGGGGAACTTCTCTGTAACCCTCACCTGGAAAGACCAGCCTGTTTGCCCTCACTACGTGTGGAAATACTTGGGCCCCTGTGAGTAACGATCCCATTAAATTTGAAATAAAATCAGACCAAATAAGACACACCTCATTTTGTTTCATAAAAAATGGAGAACCCATCACTCTTCTCCTTTTTGAAAAAGTGAGAGATAGTTGTTCCAACCTTTCACTCACCCAGGACATGAACAACGTGCTTGAATTTCTTTCTTGGCAGCGAGGAAGCAAATCTATGTGTGACACAAGAGCTGCAAACTGGTGTGTGTCTCTGTAATCTAACGCCAGTCACTAGCACATTTCTATATCCTGCTGGCTATGACACTAGCTTAAACCAGAGTCTATTAAAAGAGCAGTATTTTGACCCATGTTCCAGGGACTGTAACAGGACATTTAACAGCCAAAGAGCAAAATATATTTCCAGATTCATCCACTAAGGTTACTGAATGGTAACGTACAGGGGGCAGAAAGTAAAAAGTTTTCTCCTTGACTGATCTTCATGGAGTCAGACCTCTGGTTCCTACTGACACTTCACTCTGACGGGGCGTAGTTCTTCGTCTTTGGGGGTTTTAGGGTGGGGTTTTTTTTGTTGTTGGTCTGGGCTTTTTCTCTTTTCATTCTGACAACATATGTTTACAAAGCAGACTTGTGTCTGAGAGACAAGACCAGAAATGGTCTCAGGAAGGAATAGAAACCAAGTTATATAGGTGTGATTTACAATGATGTGATTTTCCTGATAGGCTGTAAAAAGTTCTGATCATTCTTTGCATCTTGCCTAGTGCTGCTTTAGGTCCTTGTAAGGAGGACTACAGTGATGACTGTTGCTGGTTGTGACTACTGCAAATGTAGTCCACCATGACCAGCACCAGCTTCAGTGGTGGTACTACTCAGTGTAAAAGGTACTGATAACCATCCTTTAGTTTCTCCAGGCAGCACACACTTCGTAAGGAGCAAATATTTCTGGCCAGATAACTATAGGAAGAATTCCTGTTTTGGTGGGGGTTTTTTTGTTGGTTGTGGTTTTTTTTGTTTTTTGGTTTTTTGTTTTTTTTTTTTTGTCGAGTCTGCTTTTAGGATCCCTTTATGGCTAATAATTATTTGTTACATGTATTACTGTAGGCTTCCTACTTGTGCGCCGACACTCTACCAGGAGTTCTGGTAGATGAATCAAGCTCTCAGCGTCCATGCCTGAGGAAGCTAAATCACCCTGCCATTTCCACTGACAGTATCAACTAGTCACAGCTGACCATAAGGGAGGCTCGAGCTCCTAATTCATATGTGGCACCTACATGTACCTATCTATCTAAGTAAAAGTATCCTGATCCAGAGCTGGGCTCCATCCTGGAAGTCTAGGAGAATACAGTAGACTTGAGAAGTGGATCAGGAAAGGGTCATGGTTTCTGCATCATCTAAGAGATAGTGGTTTCTGTACACCAGCAGACTAACCATTTTCAGGATCTTTGTCAGTATAACAGAAGAGCCTCAAGAAGAGATCTGATAAAACAAGATGAACTGCAAATTTTTAGGAGGAGCTTTCTTCTAAAGTGGGGAGAGCAAGAAGATACTTGTTTGAATGTTAAGTGAGCCATGAAGGTAGGAGTTTTCCTAGCAATGCCGGATAAGGTGGGAAATAGCCATAGAAGAAGGTGCAAGTCAGTAGAGGGACATCATGGTCCAAGAGGCCACCTTTTCAGCAGACTACACACTACCCTTTGGGATTCTTGTCTTCGACAGCAAGGAAACAACTCACCTGTCGGTACCAAGACAGGTTGTGAGATTGAGGATGGAAATGGCATGTAGAGAGATGCTGAGGAGGTCAATCCAGAGATGGTTCCCGTGGGGCACTAGAGGCCTCTGGAGGAAATACAGGGAAGGTCAGTAGAGAATCACAGCTGCCCGCCTGCCCTGGAGCTCCCTGGAAATACAAAGTGTGCAGCTGGGGCCACAGAGGCACCCAGCCTCTCAGATCACAGCCCTGAAAATTGCAGCTGGGGCCAAGAACAAAAAGTACAGCCTCCACCCCCTGGGAACACGATGGAAGTTTTTAGGGGGCCTTTGGGGTGCACACTGGACCCTGCCAGCCCTCTCCTAGAAAAAGTAGGACCCTACAGAGATCCAGCATTACAGCAAGTGCAGATCAGCGCTCCCCAGGTAAAGGTGCTCAGACCGGCCCCTCCACCATCCCTCAAGATTGGATTGCACCTCCCTTGCCTTCCCGAAGATCATCCTGAAATCATTCCAGTTCAGTCAGTGGCATTGTGGGGGCCAAACCACCCAGGGTGACATCCAGATGGGACTTTGGGAAGCACACACACGCATCCGTGTCGCTATGGAGAAACGCGGTCCATACAGATCAGCTCAGGCGCAGGATCGATAACCGCCAGCGACCCAACAGCCTCAGACACGGGGGCTGCAGCTCATCTCGAGGCTGAGAAGCTGCCACGACGACCGGCGATACCGTGCTGGCGTTAGGCGTACCGTCACGTAGCCGCCGTCGAGCTGGGTGTTGTGGGGTCGATGAGCTGTGGCCGAAGCTCCCCCGGGAAGCATCGTACCTGTCGTTTGCCCGGGGATGGACTCATGTACACCCGGCTCGGTACGTGGGGCTGGAGCAGGAGCGAGGACGGCGTGCGTGCCAAGGGTAGCCTGAGGAGGTCCCCGACCACCAAAGTTTGGGGCCAGAGCACGGCACTGGTCTCGTTAGTTTTAGGAGAGCCCCTTCGCTACTTAAATGAAGGCGACATCTCGCAAGATGGCTCTGTGCAGAGTCAGCGGTAATCGGCTCTGTTCTGCATTCACGGCAGCTTCGGGGACGCTGGGGTTTATTTTAGCCCAGTGCATAATCCTGAGACGCAGTTCCTTGTCTTACTCCCTAATTATGCACCACCATGCATTCCTTGTTAATTTGTATACAGAGTGGTAATCTCGCCGAAGATCCTGTGACACAGGTAAATCAGGTTATTACTGTGACATGTTACTGTTACAGCTTATAAATTCCTGTAGTCTTTATTCATATTTGCTACACATAACCAGTGTGGAATAACATAGAAGAGAAAGAGTTTTAAGATTAAACATGTCAAAAACCAGAATATTGTGGTGCCTATTATTTTAGTTTTCTTTTTGTTTCCCGTGTTCGCATGTTTATACAGTGCTCCAGGTAAACGCTCCCCCATAGGTTTTCCTATCACTGTCATATTATCAGGGCATGCAATATAATAATCAGATCTGTTAAAGCACCAGTGATGTCTCTATTGGCAGACTTATAAAAGAGCTCGGTGACCTTGGTTAATTAGCCATGTAATAAACCAGAACTGAAAGAGCCTATTCCCACAAACCACAGCACAGCACCCCTCCACCCCCCGCTTGTCAGAGAGGCTCTGAATGGGAAGTCAGCAGACACAATGCAAAGTGCAGCCACTTAGCCTTAGAGCCCTTTGGAATATATGCAAAGATTCACAAAGACATTTCCTTCCAGCCACTGATTAAGAAACAGTCTTTAAAAAAAAAAGATTAGTTTTCGGAATACTTGCGGCAGTTATTTCTCTTCTTTTACTGGCCAGTACTGCTTGAGTTATATTTAGATAAATGTGTATCTTTCTGAAGCCTCACAACACTTGTATTTAAAAAAAATCTTCAAAGATCCTTCTACTTCAGAAATGTTTTCTATAAATTCACTGATTTGTTTTCATGTTTATTTCAGATATTCCGAACAGAAAAAACCCCAACCCTTCTATTAATTAATAGCTAATATAGTATTCTTCGAATGCAATTTAATTTGCACCTTTACAGTGCAGTCCTCTTGAACTGTAAATCATATTAATACAAATTATATGGAAAAGAGTGTTACATGTATTTCTATTACTCACTTGATTTGATTAAAAAGTAAACCTAAGAAGTTAGAACTATACTATAAAAATAAAATGGTTGGCCTTTTATCTGAGGGCAGGAGGTAAAATTAATACAAATTTTTAGCAGATTCTTTGACTTTATCCTATTAGACTCTTTAGAAATGAAAGCTTATTTAAGTACAAGCAAGAATCACTACAGTTTTAAATTCACCCAAATGTCGGTTCATAACAAGCATAATCGCAATTAACTACACAGCCACAGAGTTAGTATTTTCTTCTGCAAGTGCAGTATTTTTTCTGATTGTTACAGCAGTTAGTTCTCTCTTAAGTACGCCTATGTGAAGTCCATGACTGCTATCCTTTCATGGTGTGCTCCTGAGTTCTGGCCCAACACAGAAAAAAACCCAAAAAACCCCAAACCCCTAAGAGAAGCTAACACTGGTTTTCATATCATCAGCTGTCACTTCCATACAGGACAGTGATTTTCATTTCATAGAAAAAAAACAGTATCAGCACCAGCAATTTCTTTAATTAAACCTATTTTTTGCTCCAAAATGCTTTTCATTTTCCAAGTAAACCTTAAAATTCCAGTGTTCCTATGTAGTGAAACTAATTAATATCACCCTGGTTTTAAATCCTATACCTCTGTTCATCCATTCAGGATTGTGTTAGCTGCAGTCATTTCTTTCAGTACTGCAGATCATAGTAAATTCACATGAACAGGGAGTTTCACGGGGTCTGCCAAACACTCTCCATTATCCTGGGGAATTGTTAGAATATCAAGTGCAACAATATCCTCGACAAATCTAAGATTACAGCTGGTTGATAGCAGAGTATCCAAGAGTAAACTTTTCCCTAGATATTCTTGATCATTGAATCCCAGAGTAAAGTGGGAGATGTATTTGAGGCAAAATATACTTGCTAACTCACTCTCTGTGTTTTCTAATGTGATCTCAGAGATCTCTGGAATGTATCTAAAGGCTGAGGAAGCTGCATGGCTCAGCAGCTCATTTGATAGACAACGTGTGTGTGTGTGTGTTTGTTCACACTCATAAAACTGAAGATTTTGATCCATGTGCTATAAATACAATGCTAGTACTCATACAGGAACGTGAGCAATCCCCATGATTTGTGATAAGGATATACATGAACAGTTCAGGATCAGACACTTCAGCTGAATTTTCCAGACAGTGTTCAACTTCTAGTGTGACTGCAGCCATAGCAAAAAAGCCTAATTAGACAGGGAGAGGGGTAGGTACATGCTGATACAAGGGGCCATTATAGCTTAACGTGAAGTTGCAGAAAATACCAGCAAGCAGCAGACAAAGAGGAAGAGAACAGGGACCCACGAGTCAGTCACTCTCCTTCGACCCTGATACCATAAACACTTCTGCAAGGCAAACCAACAGGACCCTTCCCAGGAAGGAAGCTGTGCACAGGTTTAAGAGTTGGTAGGACCGGGGCTCTTACCATTTTAAAATGTTACGCTACATAAGGTACAGTTTGGTAGTGTAACAAAGGTACGATTTGGCGGTGTAACAACCCCACCGGGAAGCCTCCGTAGCTACTGAAAACACCCACGGGAACGGCGATCTCCTCTGGCAGAGCCTGGTCCTGCCACGTCCCACACGTCAGCACGACCCCACCACGGGCCCAGGAGCAGAGCGGTGCATCCCCAGGCTGCGATCCGGGCCCTGGGGCAGCTGGGCTGGAGATGTCCCAGGTCCGTCCAGCATCTCCCTGGGGAAATCCCGAGGGCACCCGTCCAGAAGAGCACCAGAACTCGCCTCCTGTGGCGGGTTGCCACTGCCGCACAAGCATCTCCCCAGGAGCGAGCTTCCCCGACTGCAAAAAGCGTGTGCCCCAGAAAAGAAAAGTTTGGAAATGTCAGCTGCAGGTCCGTCTCTCCTCTCTGATTTCCAGCTCCTTCAGGGTTGTGGTTGCTAAGGCTGGAGGAGGATGCCCTCCTCTGGCTGCGCATCCCCTTTCCATCCAGCTGCAGAGGCTGAAGAGAAATCACTTTGAACACTGAGGCAGGGAGCTGGAGGCAATTACTTGTGATTGATAGCACTAAATATGAAACCGCATGTACCTCATCCATGAAGCATGGAATCAGCAGCATATTGTTAGTGGGGGAGATGAATGGGGCTCGAGATAACCTTGGCAAATTAGGCATATGTTAGCATTAAGCTTTGTCAGTAAGCAGGCTATAAATTACAGACATATTGTAACTCCATAAACTCATCTAATGAATTGAATGACAGTGGTAATTTAAGGCAGAATGGAACTGTTTAACCCTTTTAAGAATTTAGCTGTATTTCTATATTACGCAACAATCCAAACTGTATTAAAAGGTTGGTGTTTCATATATACTGCAAGATACCGTAACCGGGAAACAATTCTTCCATGTTTCATGTACACTTTAACAAGCAGTCAGCAACCCACAAATTATTTTAGAGTTCATTAAAAAAGAATGGAAAAAGAATGGAATGGCTAGGGGGGGTTCCTTGCACATTCTCTTACTTTATCATTATTTTTCTGTGTGATCAAGCTAAATCTATTTAAGCTATAAGACACAGCATGCCGTGCATTTCCGGACTACTACTGAACACCTCGGGAGGTGTTATAAGACACAAGGCTAAAGGGCAAGTGACTTTAGTCATGAGAGACGTGCAATAATCCCTTCAAAATACATGGCCTGCAGTGTCTTATTGCTATTCTGAAATGGAATTTATAAATAAAAATAAGAGGAAAAAGTCAGTCTTCTGCATTTACTGGCTGCTATTGACAGATTTACGCCACCAGTGACAGCTAATCCAGGATTCTGAAGCCATTTTCTATTTTACTGTATATTTCAGTCAAAGTAACATTTGAAAGTCATTGGCACATCAATGGCATAAAAGGGCTTAAAATCTATCCCAGAAAATTGAATGCAATGTACTATTAATTAAAATGTGTCAACATAAGAAAAATATATTTTTTGCTTTTTTTCAGTAGAAGTAACTGAAGAAGTTGGTATATCAACTGTACCACAGGTACAGTCCACTTTTAAGGAAATTTTAGAAAAGCACACTTTTTCACACACTTTCAGGCACTTGATCTTGGCACTCACACAAATCACTGAAAAATTTGTCATCAAACTTTTGTAGAATATTTGCCTTTACACACATCATTCCCTTTAACAAGACGCATCAAATGAAACAAATAGGAGCATTTATCTCAGTGCCGAGTGAATATAGAAATCAGGGGGACAGTCCTGAGGGATGCAAGGTTGGGAGGGGGCCTTGGCAGAAGGGACACTAAGCAGGAAGTGAAATCCTCAATATATGGCATTTTTTTATTAATTAAATAACCATTACTTCAGCTGCCCACCCATGATCATAAGCACATAAGAATTAAAGTGACAGGATTCAGTGATAGCTCAGTGTGAAAAAAGGAGGGAGAGGTACAGTTACAGGTATTTTTTTCATGTCTGACACTGTCATTAGTCCTTCACAGGTATTTCTTTTTAGGAGAGAATAATCTTTATCACAACATCAGAAAATACAGGTGCATTTTTAGCTCTAGTTTGGCTGATGAATAAATGAAGCCTCCATGGGGGTCACCTGGACTTACACAAGGAGTTTGCAAAAAAGCCAGGAGGAGCCCCAGTCCTCATCAGTCCCCTTCTTTTAACCCAGGTGGCATTACCCCCCTGCTTGGGAATGTTCCCGAGAGCAAACAGAGGCTTTCTGCCACCAAGAGTCACAATAGAGAAAAATGTCAGAGTGCAGGCGAGCTAGCAGGACGCTGCAATGGCCAACAATCATGCCAACCCTGAACAGGTCAGGGTAAAAAGGTAACCCGTGAGCAGCTGGCACAGAGAGCTTAGAGGAGGCAAAACTTATTATCTCCAGCTACGTGCCCCTTCTTCCAAACCCAGGTGCCTCCTTTGCCTGTGTTTGCTGTATGAACTGGGGCTTTCCCTCCTCCAGGGTTCCCAGCCCCACGTTACCCTGGAACAGCATCAGAGGACTGTAATACATAAATAGAAATGTAATAAGGCTTGTCACCTTGCTGTGGTACCAAATGCAAAAGGCTCTTTTTTTTTTCCTCCTTTTCTTTCTTTTTTTTCTTTCATACAGTGCAATTAGAGCACACTTTTCCATTGGCACATGTGGAGCAGAATTTGGGAGGTCTTCCTCAAGATGCTCCTGGTAATTACTTCCTTTAGTTCTGTCCATGCTGGTTTTTAAATCATGTTTCAATAAATAGGACTAAAACTTAAGGCTCATGGCTCAAAAAAATCCCCTGCTTTTCTCTGGATTACCACTTTCTTCCAAAGGAAAATATTCTGCAGAAAACTCCATTACTTTCATATATATTTATGAAATACATATACACTATTTTCTTATAATAATAGTGCACAAACTTATCTCTGTGTTTTGTGAGTGTTCAGTGTGCCACAGGTTCAAGGTTGTTAGCACCTGGGACACAAGGCAAGGAGTACAAGGAAGGATATCAGCATTTTGATTGAAAGTAAAAAGGTGCAAGAAGCAGCTAAATGAGGCAAAGGGCATTATGTTCATAGTGAAAGAATCTAAAGTAACAGCAAGTGGGAAATCAATATAATTCCTCTAAGACTGACAGAGTGAGATAGGAATTTATGCAGAAAATGCTCCATTGACTCAACTCCATTTCTAGCTACTGTAGCCAAAGGTACCTTGAGCTACTGGTGAGGACTTTCATGAGAGGAGCAAGTAAAACTATTCAGTAGTGAGTGCTCTTTCGTGCAAGTACCACAAAAAGGAGGCGGCTTCAAATACTGCGTGTTCTGTAACCATGCTTTGTTAATTTGGAAAGGCTACGTCCTTGCGGCCAGAGAACAACAAACCCCGTTACCGTTACAGCCGGTGCCGCAACATCCTTCTTCTGCATGGCATGGCTGGTACCAGGCTTGGGGTGGAAATGGTTCACCGCAACCTGAACGTGGCTGTGAATCTCAGTTGTTGCTGATGTTTGAGCTGGTCATGAGATGGAAAGGGAGCTGCTGGCTGTGGCCGAAGTGAATATTGTCTTCTAATAGTCATCCAAATGCTGCTCCCAGCACGGCTGCTCCGAGTGGTGGAGAACACTAATGCAGGCAAAGGGCTGTAGTTATGCCTTAAACTAAGGGGATTCCGAAACACAGCTTTCTGCACAGCCCAGCCTCGGGGTTTTGACAGCTCTGACTCGAGGCCGCCTGCTCTCAGCCGTCCCTCACCTCTTAGCACAGAAGCTCCAGGGAAAGCAGTGCAGGTGCCTCCTGCCATCAGGCACCCTGTGCAGCTGAGACACCTTGAGAGGCTGATGGATCTGATCCAGCACCTCCTGGAGACTTACTCTCACCCTCACAGGATAGCTGGCTGTCATGGTTTAACCCCAGCCAGCAAATAAGCACCACACAGCTGCTCACTCCCCGCCCCCCC
>JAOBAS010000056.1:2099462-2122957 GCA_025311575.1 Elanoides forficatus
CCGCGGGCTGCAGTGCCTCACAAACTTCCCTGGCCTGGGTCCTTCCCGCGGGCCGATCTTCAGTCACAGCCTGCTCCGGCGCGGGCTTTCCCATGGCAGTCACGGCCATCTTGGGGGGCCTCTGCTCCCCTCCATGGGCTGGGGGACAGATGGACAGACAGCCCTCTCAGCACGGGCTGCGGGGGCATCCCCTCCTCCTTCCCTGACCTCGGTACCTGCAGAGGTATTCCTCTCTCTCTCTCCTCCTTCCCTGACCTCAGTACCTGCAGAGACATTCCTCTCTCCTCACTCACTGCAGGTTCCCCTTCTTAAATCTGCCCTCCCGCAGGTGTTACCACTGTCACTGACGGGCTCGGCCTGGGCCAGAGTTGGGTCCGGCTCGGAGCCAGGGAAGCTTCGAGCAGCTTCTCACAGGAGCCTGCCCTGAGGCCCCCTCCCCTGCTGCCAAAAACCCCCGCCACACAAACCCATAACATGTCCGAAAAGAAGAAATTTAAAATCAAAGTCAATAAATTAAGTTTATCTCATATAGCAGAAAGTATTTCCTCTAAGCATCCCTGGAGGAAAACAGTGACTGCTCAGAAGAAAAAAGTGATTATTTGTGAGCTTGTGGGTATGTGTCTGAGGCAGATCCAAGGTCCTTCTCCCCATCGTAGTCAGAGAGCACAGGGCCAATACAAACACCTCCACAGGATGAAGGAGTACAAAAATGCCTATGGATAATTACCCTACTTGCGTAACATGGGAAATTCACAACCCATGCGTGGAAGGAAAGAAGCTGCTTCCCGCTTTTCTGTCTTCTATTGAGCAATGTTCTGCCTCACAAATGTTGTATGTCAGTGAAACTTTGTAAATGCCTAAATAATGGCATAGTGCGAGTGCTTCAGAGTTTTTGGTACAAATCTGACCTCTGAATAAAATTGGTTCTTCATTCCAGAAAAGATTACTGTAACCTTTACTTCTCCATTTTCCTAATGGTTTCTACACTACAAAGACAAAATTGAATGCCTATCTCAGCCATCTGTAAGATTTGGAATTAAATTTACCTAGTGCAAATCAATAAAGTGGAAATCAAAACTAAAAGCCTGGGGTTATTTTTGCAATGCTCTATGTGTAATACAACTTTGCATTTAACCTCTGGACTAAATGGTGACTCCATAACTCAGTCAGTCACTGATTGCATGCTTTACATACTTCATTGGGATCAAACTGTGTCGATCAGCAATGCTTAATGAGAAGATCTGTTAAAAGTCATTTAGAGAAATGATACCTGCTCAATCCTGTGAGTTTGTTAGGCCACCAAGTTATAAAACCTACTGGAGACACATATAAAATGAGCTTTTCTCTGGAAAATAGGGTGAATTTTGTTTTGGCTGTATAACGATTACACGGCCTAGTTCTAGTGAGGGGATGCGCATGGGGGAAGGAATCCCCACCCCAGCAGTGCCAGAGGAAAGTACGTTAGGAGTGCAGCCACTTCCCCCGGTCCCAGCTGTGGGAATCTCACAGCTGTGGATTCGGGTCTTCTCCTGGTGACAGCCAGCTTCTCAGCAGCACTCACAAGACCACCTGCATAAGAAACTCCCTGTTCCTGGGGCTGCCATCAAGCTGTTTATCAGCAGATCTTGGAAAGACTTGCAAGCATCTGCTTTTACAGCTGGCAAGCTGTAGGTGTAGAAGAAGCTGAAATAATTTGCCCAAACTAGCCTCAGTAGGGAAGCAGTGTCACTGGGAGCTCAATCCCACTTTTCCCAAGCCCCAGTCCCTGGGTCTGCTGGACCGCCGTGCTGCTGTGCTGTGATGCCAGAGGATCAGCAGAGCCGCTGCCTCGTCTGTGGCACCGGCACTCCCCATCCTGCTGCTCCTTCCCGGTGGTAAGAGAACCCCACTCACCTCAAGGGAATAGGTGTCAGGCTCAAGAACCACTGAAGGACACCAGGACGTACTGGCAGGTACCACTTAATGGGACTGTTTCTTATTACCTTACCCCAGGAGTCGGTAACCTGTCGGAAGGAGCCAGTCTGACATATCCTCCTTCAACCTAAGGTTTAAGTGCACTGGTAGACACTCGGCAGGAGCCAGGGCACACAGCCTCTCCAAGAGAAGTGATGCCGTGAGTTGCACGACCTGCGATACCTCATCCGCCTCCCCTGCCACCGACCCCAGCGCGGACTGCGGTGCAGGCACGGCTGGCAGCCGGGAGCAGAGAGGTGCTCACCCTTTCGTGCCGCCCAAAATCTGTCTGTTCGCCAGCCTCGGGCCGCTGGCCTCAAGGTGCCAGTGCCAGCTCTGCTCCGGTTCGTCAGCAGCATGGTGCGGAGGGAGAAAGCAGCTGTGCTCCTGCTGCCGCGGCTGGGAGTCTCTCAAGAACCCTCATCAGCTCACAGGGGCTGGGAGAGCTCCTTAGGCTGGGCACATAATGGGTAACCAGCTCTTTACAGGTCTCTTCCCCACTACAGCACCAGTGTAATTAGTCAGTGTTTTGCTGGAGGTAAATATTAATTAACTGAGATGAACCTTCTTTTTACCTTTAAGATTTCAATTTCATTTTTGTTCTTGCATCCAGGATACGTGTCATACAAGGAGAACGCATTAGTGCGTTAAAACTGAACATTAGTGGAAACTGTGAAAGGATGGGAGGTATAATTAACTTTCAAATAACATACAAGTGTAAGTAGGCAGTATGATAATACACATAAATAATAATAATATATCATCGCTTAAGATAAAAACACCTGTTTTATCAAAGGACACAATTAAGATGATTTCTGAATACAGGTTTTGAGAAGTGCCTGTTCATCCCAGCCTTGTCTAAACCAGCCTCTACAGGAACGCTCATACGATCTTAAGTGCCAGTGTGGCCATGTCCCGTCCCCAGTCAGGGGTAAGACCTAAGCACAATGTCCTCCTTCATCCCACCACCTTCGCTTTCGTTTCTCTTGGGAGCACAAGTCGGGCAACTGGGTTAAAAGAAAGCCACAGCTTTTAGATGAAAATTATTCTGGTCTTAAGTCCTTGGCTTACTTTTATAAAGAGCTCAGCCTTATTCCTGCAAAATAAATTTTTGCAGATATGGTGATCTATGGCACCTCCTCAAGCACTGACTAGAAATAGAGGAAGTTTTTGGAAGTTCTGGATGAAACTACCATTTGCCTCAATTGGTACTATAGTGTTAGTTTCTAAGGGCCATTAGACTAGGTGTAAATCCAAAACCATGATCACTGACTCTGGCTGCCTTACTGCTGATGGCAGCCTGAGTTGGCTGAGTTTGGCTCTTACCACGCAGCGCTGGAGCAAGAAGCTGATCAAGCAACAGCAGGAAGCCTGACCAGATCCCATAGGTGGGAAGTTAAGCCCTGGCTCTTCATACAACTTCCTAAAATCTTTCTTGCATGCACTCTAGGAGTTCAGACGTGTCTGAGGTGACATTTTCTGGATGGGCTCGTGGTCCCTGTTGACTTCGGTGAGGTCACGCTTTCACAGTGTCGCATTCAGTGAGTAGCAAAGTTAAGCCAAAACTGACAAGGCATGTTCTGAAAAGTGGAAACAGCCTGTCAATCTTTGATAAGATGGATTTCAGATTACAAAGAGAGAAATCCTCTAATTCAAAGTTCATGTGAGTTAAGAAGGGTAAATCGTAAAAAAGAACAATATTAAGTGTTTGTATAGTTTCAAAGTGCTTCACAAGCATGAATTAATTAGCTGTAATATGAGTAAAAATACTAGATGTCAAAATGTTCATGGATTTCATTTGGGCCCAGATGTCATTACAGAGAAGAAAGCCTACAGATAGAATAGCTTGCAACAAGCTCTGACACCATGGGAGCTTCGAAGGCATTAAAGGGGTCACATTTAGCCACGCGCCAAAGGGAAGGGAAAGGAAAGGAAGGGAAGGGAAGGGAAGGAAGGGAAGGGAAGAATAGTGTAAAAGCAACAGCACTTTTGAGCATCATAACCATTTTGCAGCATTTATTTTGAAGGAGACAAGTGAAAAAATGTTGCAATTGTTTTAAAAAATGAAGAGGAACAGATGCAGCTAATAACTCAGGAAACAATGATTCATTAATTAAATTAGGGATCAGTGTTCTTGAAACAGCATGTGAGGAATGAAAAATTGGTCTGATGGATGACATTAAACATCAGACAATTAGGATCACATTTGACAGAACAGAGGTTTAGCAAAGAAACCTAAAGTTTATAAAGAATACTGCAGCACCTTCTGGAAATGTCTGCATTTCAGTAGATTTTCCCAGTAAAGCAGATGAGGATGGAACTCTGTCAGCAAAGTCAAGTTTGAAATTCATTCAAATTAATTTTCAAGACTGTTTTAATCTCACTCCATTAAAACACTTCCCATAACAACATATTGAACTTTGACCAACACTTTCTCATTTGTCTCAAAATGTTTGTTACCCTTTCAGACATAAATTGCTAGCCAAAATTTATAGACTTGAAGGTTTGTTTCCATTATGGTCAGAAAACGACTGTATTTACTAAAAATGTTCACACAGGCCTTTTTCTCCACAGCAAAGAGACAAATAACAGTATTTCTGGCCCTGAAACCCTTGTATTAGTGAGAACAGGCCTCAATGGTTCCTTTAAGTGTAGTACAGGCATTGAGATGCTTTTTCTCATCATTTGAAGATGTCACGCTTTACGCTTTCTCCTGTTTTCCTCTTGCCTGTGATTCTTGCACCCTGCAGGCGAGTGTACTAGACCTGTTCATCTTGTCAGCAATTTTGGAGGTAAAGCTTCCCTCTATTATCACCTCCCTTCTCATAGCAGCCTCAGGGGCAAATGAAGAGGCAGATGCCATGACCTAAGGCTCTGTATTGGGGTATCCTGACTTCACCTACCCAGACTTCACCCCGTCCCCAGACTTCATGTGATCCAGCCAATCCAACCCATTCTGTTTAATCTGGCCAGAATCACCTGATCTGAAAGCACTGTGATAGGGGAAATACTAAAATCTTGTTCTCTGCTGAAAAGTTTTGTCTGAACAAAGATTTTAGGCCAACCCTGAAAAAGTGTCCTACAGCAAGCCTTGAGATGTAAACAGAAGGGTCTGTCCAGCGATGTACTGAGTGCACCGCCACAAGAGTTTCAAGGGTTCAGCACTCCTCAATAGCCAGTCCTAACATTTCTCCTTCACGCGGCTTCCTAACAAACATCCAGTCACTATGGGTGAATTCCTCACTTGATCAAAAGCAACAGGAATCTTTCCGCTGACTTCACTGAGGTGAGAAATCCCCTTTCTGGGTGAAAATTAATTTTACTGTATATGACTCAATGTCCCTATATTGAATCTATCATGATCTCCCTTCATTTTCCATCACACTTGCTCCATTCTGATTCAGGAACTGACAGGCAAGCCTGTCCCGAACACAGCACTGCAAATCAGCGTCTGTCCTGCGGTAGGATGTGGCTCACAGGACTGGTCCATCCAGCCTGCCGCCTTTCTTCCGAGGAGACGGGAAGGCTGCTCAGAGCCACGGGCTGCCCAAAGCCCTCTCCTGTCCCTGCACACAGCTGATGGTGAGGCAGCCATGGATACCTCCCACCTAACTCCAAGCATGAGCCTGATGCCCCGCATTCGAAACCCCCTGCGCCCATCCCTCCTCCCGCGCTGCATCCCTGCCCCTGCCCGGCCACGCGGCCGCTGACCCACACTCGGACCCCAACCCATGGGCTGACCTTGGCCCATCCTTACCACCACGAACTTCCCGACTGACCTGAGTCTGGAGCAAACACTACTTTACCAAGCCCTTCTTCTCTCACTCTGCCATCACTGTTGAGCACTGGAGACGACTGGGGATGCCAGAGGTTCTTCAGTTCCCCAGAGGTTAGATGACAAAAGGTCAAAGGCATCACCTTGTAGCTGTGGTGCCTTCCAATAAAACAAGACAGGAAATACGACTAGTTCCTATAATGTATCAAAAAAATACCCCAACCCTGATTTTTGACATGGCTAATCTGCCCTAGTAGCACTTTACAAGTCTTTGTACAAGACAAAAGTAGAAAGGACAATTACATAAACTGCACAAAGACAAGAAATAGAAAGTAAAAAAAGCCAACAACAATACATTGCAAACAGCTCAGTAAATAATAGTGCAATTTTCCTAGCTAATAGAATGGTTTAACACCTGAATACACTCACACGCCTGATTAAACACTAACAACATAAACCCATGAAAGAAGATTATAAGTTGTAATATCTTTTTGCAAATAATAGCATATTAGCCACTGTTGCATACTTCTCCAATTACATCCCTTTAATTCTTTTTGTGTGGAAAACAGTTCACATTATAATAGTCGGCATCATTTGTGTTTTAAAACAAGTGATTACTTTGTATGCAGTGTATATTGCCAAATTGCAGGTCTCTTTCTATATATATCTAAGTATACTCTCAAAGTTAATAAAATCAGTAATTGGTAATGCAAGTTATCTTTAACTTGGCTTTCTGTGAAAAAACATTTAAATTTCAACAAACTCTTACTCCCTGTCACACTGGACATTTTCCCAGGCCTTTTTCCTTTTTCTTACCGGTGGTTGCCAGGAGCATGAATTATGCGTAACAGCAGCATCCTCACATTCACCGACATGCATGAGCCTGCCCAGATCCACGTCCATACAGCTTTGTTTAGCTTCTGTTCAGTTGACTTGAAACAAGTGTGAGGTGGCTTGGAAAGAAACATGGAAAGCCAAAGCCTCTGGTTTCAGCCACAGCAATGTCTGTTCACCAGCTTTTCTAATGAATCACCTCCATCCCTTCTCTTTTCCATCCACCTCCAGCTACGCAATTCACTGTCTCTTCTTGCTAAGACATTCAGCAGCTGTAATTTACTGATCTTCAGGCTTGCCCTTCTGCATGAATTACTTGGAAATCCCTGGTTAATTTGAAAATCCCCCAAGTAAGGCAAGAGAAGAGAGCCCCTGCAGATTATTCTGCTCCAGAGATTTAAGCTAGTAAACGAACCTTCCAACCCAACGGCAAAACACTGGAAAGGTGCAACTTAGAGCACTGTAGCATTTCTACTGCTGGAGCTTTTTAAGGACAGGCTAAACAAAGATTTCTCAGGAACAGTTTGGGTATACTCCATCCTGTTTTAGTGCGCCGGGTGAGGCTCCATCAACTGCTGCATTTCCATGATGCCTTCGGAGCACAGAGCGCTGTGGTAAGTGAAGCCTGGGGATGAGCCGGTACGGCAATTTGCGTGTTTCAGAGGGTGTTCAAAGCGAGGAGGAAAACCAGCCCAGTCTCTTTAAAGCATGCTGTTTGAAAAGAGGTGATACTCACTCACAAAAGCTAGCCTAGGTGGAAGTATCTGTTAAGAACAAAGGTAGTCTACTTTGCAGATAATGACTTTCTCTTTTCTTTTTAATTTTATATTCCAGCTATTAAGGCATATAAAATTGTGGTCATGATTTATTCACCATCATACAGGGAAGAGTGTATTTTAAGTTTTCTCCATGCTCTTCTAAAACATCAGGTATTGGCTGTTTACTAAGACAGACCAAGGGTGTTCTGGACCAGTCTTCAGAATCGATATGGCTAGTCCTAAATTTCCTACCAAGAAAGTTCAAATAGGTTAGATTTTCCCCTTTCACTTTTTTGACTCCTAGAAGTTTACAATTTGCAGGGTCTTTATTGTTAATCTGTCTACTAATATGCCTCTAATTTTCTAATGGGTCTCTAATTTGCTAATTTTCCAGTGAGTTTCACAACAAGATATTTTTAAACTACTCCCATAACTGAGTCAAAATCACTGTTTCTAGTGATCATTTTTTCTGGATTGTAAACTCTCTCTGGAGTGGATTATCCAGTATTATCCCGATAGCACCCCACACACCTCTTACCAAAGAGCTCTTAGTGTGCCTTATTGGACAAAGTTTCCTTGGAGATAAAGCTGATTAAAAAAAAGAAAAAAGAGGAAATGTAAAGCTTGAGAGATTCATAAACAAAGTTAACATGTTTTGGTGGCCTGCAAAAGGGAAATGAACCTGACTTTGGTCCACTTCTACCACCTCTACAGGAATGAGGACAGTTATCAAAGGAGATAGATTAGCTAGTTTTTCTCTCTTCCTGATAGAGAGTGATGGATACTTCTACTGCTTGTTTATTTTGCAGTTTTGTTTTCTTGTGCAGAACTACAGGCTGCCCAGGGAAGTGGTTGAGTCACCATCCCTGGAGGTATTCAAAAAGCACATAGACGAGGTACTCTGTGCCATGGTCTAGTGGGCATGGATGACCGTTGGACTCGATGATCTTGTAGGTCCCTTCCAACCTAAATGATTCTATGCTTCTATGGGTCTGTACAGAGATGGTGTTAGAGTTGGAAAACAGGTATGACAAAAGGATGAATAAAAAACCAATTGAAAAAGTAGGAGAAGGCCTGAAAATAGTTGCCTGGTAGAACCTCACACCCAGCATACATCTCAAGAGTAACAACAATAGCAAACTGAGAGCTGCCACTGTCTGCCAGAAAGCTCGTCTGCCACACACTTGTAGATGCTCTAGGTTAGTAGGTTAGGAGGGTCTTTTGCTGTTGTTATTATTGAAATAGGTGGCTACAAAGATGAGACAATTATATCTACAGGACCCAATGAAAATGCAGATTTTGTTCACCTTTTGCTACCTGCTCAGCTGAGAACTGTTTTAAGCTTCACAGTTCTCTTAAAGGCTCTGGATTAATTTATGTTGACTGCAACCATCTTAACACTTATCAGGGTAAGCATGGACCATATAACAACGTACAGACTTCTGATCTAGTGCAGTAACTGAGGACTGGGAGAAGGATGTTTTAGAAATGTCAGTATTGGGCTGGAAGGTGCCTCAAGAAGTCTCCTAGTCCATTTCCCGTGGACTGCTGTGAGGTCAAGATGGGATTTCCAGGCGGACATTGCTCAGGCATGGCCAGAGCATATACAAATGAAATGACAGCAGGCAGGAGACCGAGTGACCCACACCACTCCGGAGCAGGGTTCAACTTAGCTGTTCTTCCCAGCGAGCCACAGTTTGCCAAGCTGGTCTGTTCTCAGAAAAATCAACTTGCCTAAATTATTTCAGAAATCTTTTCTTTACAGTTAGCCAACAAAGCTTTTATGGCAAATTAAGCTTCTTGACAACTTCCCACAGGACAGGACAGGATAATTATCTGTCCTCTCAGGTACTAAAAGACCACTATCGTGGCAGTCTTCCTTGCTTACCTCTTGAAGTCTAGGGTGCAAAGCCAGTCACGGGATTCCACCGCAAGATTCACCAGCATTTTCCCATGTCTTACATTTGATGTTTCTTCTCAGACAACCCAGAATTAGGTGCTTCTGGAAGAGGATCATGTCACTGATTCAGATTAGGCTTCTGATCTCCTGGAAACCCATGATGTCTCCCTGTGGTGCTGCTACTTTGAGAGAAGATACATATTCTCCACACTTGTGCATCAATTTCTTCTTCTTACATGTAGTGTTATGCACTTCACATTGAATTTCTTCTTTTTTTAACATCAGGTCATCCCTTCAGTTTGTCAAAATCATACTGGATTATGAATCTGTCCTCCAAAGTGCTTGACAGACTGCCCCAAATTTCATCTTATGAAAATTTTATACTCATGTGTTGTCTTTCAATATCAAGACAGTTAATTGAAATATTGCATGAATGTTGGCTGTGAATACAATAACTGGACAGTTTGAAAAAGCTGTGTACAACTTCAGCATAGGAGAGTCTACAATGCGTATCTGTCCATACAGCTTTATGTAGCAATATGGAGCACTCAGTTGCCCTGACCATTTTCAGCAAATTCCAGCGCTTTTCGAGTTGCACTAATTAGTAGTCACTGACATAGAAAAGATGTATGTGAACAGCTTCCATTGAAAAACTCACCAGGAAGTTATTAAATAATAGCAGTGGGAAGGTTAAACTGCTCAGAAATCCTCAAACACATTAAACACGCTGAGTACTCACATCTCAGTGATCTGATTTTATCTTAGGTCTGCAACTGGCTCAGGGCAAGTTGGTACCCTACAAGAAATCATTTCCTAAACAGGTCTAGTAAAACATTGCTGTCTCAAACATAGATATTTGAGACCTGTTCAAAGCATATTGTCGTGGTTGTGGCTCCGACGGTTCCTGATGTTGCTACTAATGTTTTCCTCTACATCAAAACTAACTTTAAAATACATACCTTTAAGATGTATACCTTCTTGTTCTTGCCTCTTCACTGCACTCGCTTGCACTTGTGCCAACATTGCTGGTAGCCTGGATAAGCTCCAAGGCAGATGACTGCAGTGACCTGCACTGAAAATAAATGAAGGCAAGTGGTTCACCACACCATCCCAGGGATCTTTGTCGGGAGTCTCTGGAGGGAAGGGTAAGTAAGTACCCTTGCTCTGCCACAAAGACAGCAGAACCACAAGACTGCCAAAGCTTGCACTTGCTGCCGGAGCAAGAATTATCTACACTTGGTAGTGGGGGAATGGAAATGCATGTAAGAATTAAGCTCCCAGCTGGACCCCTAATAGTCTTTAAAAAAACCCCCAACATCAAGGCATGGAATCAGAAGCACCAAATACTAACCGTTCTTCGTCTAGATGGTGTAGTCTGGGACCCAACCAGAGCATATGCCTCTGCAGAAGGAAAAAAAAAAAAGAAAAAGATAAAAAAAGAAAGGGCAACCTTTTACCTGGAACAGTTGCTCCAGGGAGTTACCCTGAGTCCGTGGCAGTGGGAAGAGTCAGGAAGCAGACGTGCAGTGTCTGAACTCAAAGTCAATGCATTAAAATAGAAAACCTCCCGGCGTGTTAGCAGCTTCAGTTTTATTCGACTCGTTCCTTACAAATAAGCTTTGGAAGAAACACGGTATAACGATATAAAAAAGGAAATACATATACGTACTTTATTTTTCATACATATATGGCATGCCTCCCTACTCTGGAAGTGGATACCAAGGGAAGGCAACAGGGTAAGAGCGAAAACGTAAGTAGTCGCTGTTCACCCAGTGAGGATTTGAGCACCACTTCAAACAGCTAGAATCTCTTGAAATGGATGGGGGCGGTTGCAGGCTAGAAGATTGTCTTGCACATAGAAAGGCTGTGGTCCAGCCCACGAACCGTTCCGTGGGCCCCGCTCTCTGCGGCTGTTACGTGCAACTTCAGAGCCCTGGCAACAAAGCGGTTGCACGAGCGTTCGTGCCCTTCCTGTTCACTTCTTAATGTGATTTTTTTTTTTTTTTTTCCCCTAGGCTTCGTACCCTTGCCTTCTGTTTACCCTCCCGCATTGCAGCGGCGTGGCTGGTTGGGATGCGTTTCAGGCGAGCAGGGCCCCTCGCTGTCCCCGCTTCCCCCCCGGTCCCCGCTCGGGGATGCTCTGAGAGCATCCGACCCGGAGCGGCCGGTGGCTGCCACGGCGGTCGGCGTGGGGCCGGCGAGGGTGTCGGGTCCGGCTGCCTGCTGCCTGGTTGGCGTAAAATAGAAACGTGCCCCAGTGCCCGCTCGCCTCGCGCAGTGTTTCTGTTGTAATTACGGAAAACAGTGAAAACAGTGCGCCTGACGAAGTGCTCGTGTGATGCAGCTGTATCCGCTCTTAATCCTTCATTAATGCCTCATCAAAAGAGTACTGTACTTTCCGTTTGTTTGATTTACCGAAGGTCAGCGTACTTGGAAGCTATTGTCATACAGCGTTGCAGACTTTTTACATATTTCTCTGGTATTGTTCCAAGCTATCGTGTACGCAAATGAGTCAATTGGTATGCAGATTGTCTATCATTAAAACCATTTCAAAATCAGCTTTGTCATTGGTTTAGCGTTGGAGCTTGCATACCCTTCCTGAATGTAACGCGTTGCTCTGCATGGGTGCGGTGAGGTGGTTGTGCCAACCGCACGCGGGACCGGTCCTGGTTTTCGTATTGGCAGAACTTCCACTGAATTCAATGGAAATTTTCCCCGGGCCAGGCCTGCAAGCTGAAGTCCTCTGCTTACACCACCTTCCCTTTGCGATCCACATAGGCTACAGGTGGTCATATCGGTGCCTGTGCCTTTCCCTCCTCTCCTCTATTCGCTGGGTAGTGTTTTGCCTTTGTGTGCATTTGTTGAAAAGGCTACAAAAGTTTTTCCTAGCCACCTTGGAAGAGCTAGGTCCTGCATTCCCAGCACGTGGCACATCTCCCGCAGCTACCGGCACTGCCTGCGCCAGCGTCTGTCTCGCTGCCGATGGTGCTGAACCCCCATCATCATCCAAAAACATCCCAAACGCACGCACCCATAGCGCAGAGTTCTGCTTTTTTTTTTTTTTTACTATTGAATTTGAGCTTCCAGCAAGAAATAGTGCTTCAAAAAATAAAAGCTACTTGCCTTTTCAATCTATTATCTTCACACAGTTACTCAGTGTTTCTTCTGGGGTTTTTTTTTGGCAGTTTGTATTCAGGTGTCACAAGCTCTTGGTGCAGAACCTGGATTCACTCATCCACAAAAACTATTTTAATGACTTCTGTGTGAAAAAAAAAAAAAGAAGTATTTTTATTTGCAGCTGCATTGTAGATGTGTCAAATGGCATAAAAGTCTTCTCTCTTTAACAAGTGAACTATATAATCATAATCAGAATAAAATTAAAGTAAAAATTAAAAACTAGATTTATAAAAAAAGATTCAATGACAGGAAATGTTCATTTTAACAATGTGCAATTTATCAGGGGGTTTAGAAGAACAGGAAATGTAGATATACAATTCTTACCAATAGTGGAGGAGAGCTGAGTTAGGGACCATCTGTACAAACCCAGTATTTACAAGTCTATGGGACCTGATGAGATGCAGCTGAGGGAGCTAAAAGAGTTGGCTGACCTCATTGCAAAACCACCATCATCTTTGAAAGATCACGCAGGTCAGGGAGTCCCAGACAAGTAGGAAAGGGTTAATATTATGTTCATCTACAGGAGGACAAAAAGGAAGATCTGGGAAACTACACACCAGTCAGGCTCACTTCTTTCCCTGGGAAAACTGTGGATTGAGCCTTCATGGAAGGTATTTCCAGGCAAATGAAGGACAAGAAGGTGACTGAGAAAAGCCATATAGTGGGTGTTAGCCTTCTGTGGTGAACCAACTTGCTTGGTAGATGAGGGAAGAACTGTGGAGAACACTACCCTGATTTTAGCAAGGCGTTTGACAGCATCTCCAAACACATCCTTGTTGACAAGCTGGAAAATTATGGACTAGAAGATGGATGGAAAACTCTCTGAACTGCTGTGACCAAAAGTGGTGTTTAACGGTTCAAAGTCAAACTGGTAGCCACCCATAAGTGGAGTTCCTCAGGAGTCAATACTGGGTTCAACGCTATCCAAAGTTTTACAGACAATGTGGATGAACAAGTTCATATGCACCTTTGCCAAGACTGCAGACACCAAACTGGGAAAAAGCCACCACACGGGTAGATATCAACGGGTTGGAAGAGCGGGCCAACAAGAATTGCATAAGATTTAAGAACAATAAATTTCAAGCCCTGCACCTGACAGAATAATCCCAAGCAGCACTACAGGCAGGGGTCTCACTGGCTGGAAAGCAGCTCTGCTGAAAGGACCTGGAGGAAAGCAAGCTGAACATGAGCCAGCAGTGTGTCCTGGCAGCAAAGGCAGCGGCAAACATCCTCCTGGGCTGTGTCACCAAGCACACAGTCAGCAGTTCCAGGGATGCGATTATTCCACTGCTGTTGGCACCTGGAATATTGTGTCCAGCTTTCATCCCCCTAGATCAAGAACAACATGGAAAAACTGTGGAGGGTCCAGTGGACAGCCACGAAGATGATAAGAGGGCTGGAGAACATGATATGAAGAAAGGTTGAAAGAACTGAGTTTTCTCAGCCTAGAAAAGAGAAAGCTCAGAGGAGATCTAATCACAGTCTTCCAATATCCAAAACAGAGTTACAGAGGAGATGGAGGTGCTCGCTTCACAAGGATGCACATTAAGCTAGGAATAATACAGTACAATAATCCCATAAACTTGGGATGTTCTGGTCAGTGATAAAGTGTTGGCCAGTCACAGTAATTCTGACACTACACAGAGCAGAAGCTGTGCAAGCGATTTGCCCTGTGTGATGTTGAATAGCAAGGTCACCCGTGTCTCGGTGTCCCAGCTTCTCTTCCAGGCGGGCACGTTGCTTCCCACACGCTGTTGCTTGCAGGGCAGGGGGTGCCACGTGGCCCTGTGGCAGGGAGCCATGCTATCTCAGATGTCAGACCTTTGTGGTTCTTGCTTTTTGACCTCATACACAGACCCATTCCTTATCACAAGGTTACATTTTGCTTACACTCCCAAATACCCACTTCAGAATCATTTACGGGCAGTTTTGTGCCATCTTGCCACTTTATTGCAAGCATTTTCACCAGTAATCACTACCGCATGCCCTTGAAGTTTCATTAAGTAACGTATTTTAGGATTTGCTTCTCTGTCACAGGGGTCTTCTAGATGTACAAGAGACCCTTGACATACCTGATGCACATCCCTGCTGCTGTCAGTGTCCACACTTGGGTTGTTATGCTATTCCTGTAACTAAGGAAACCAGTACACCATTCCAGGACCATCAATTTATTCACAGATATTCTAAAATATCCTCAATACGACACTATGGGAAGGTGCAGCCTCCTTGATTTCAGCATTACAAAGGCACGTTTAATGCTGCGCAATTTACTAAAGTGAATTTATGTTGGGAATAATTTCGGTACTTATTTGACTTGGGGCAATTCTACAGTAAAGTAATAAAAAGCTATTTATTTGAAAGAATAAAAATTTACTTCTAAATATTTTATTCAGGTGAGATTTGACTTAAAATGTTCTCTTAAGACACTCAAAGACCAAATTATGAAGATGCAAAAGCAAAACCATCCAGAGGCGACCATCGAACGTGGCTGTTGGTGGTGCTTACAACGAAGCGCACGGGGGACTCGACGAGGGGTTAGCTCCGTTTCAGCTGTCACAGGACAAGCAGCCTTCCAGCTGCCCAAGGGGAGAACGACCTTGGGCCTCGGAGAAGATGCACAGCCAGCTCAGGGTTGCTGACACTGGTAGACTTTGCCCGGCCTGCAGGCAGTCTCCCAGCCCGAACTGGAGCAAGCCGGGCTGGCCCAGCCACTTTCTTTTCCACTGCCTCCGAGCACCTTCATCAACACGTCAGAGGAGGATGCTACCGGTGTGCCCGCGAGGTGCGGCCCAGGTTAAAGAAGCCCTGCCACGTTGGAGATGCGATCCCCCACTGCTTTGGTGCTTCCATCTGCTTTTTCATTTGCAGGGACCTTCGCACTTCTCAGACGCGTGGCTGTCAGAAAGCAGTGGTTGCTAGAAAAAAATTGTCCCAGCCATTGCTCCAGTTTGAGGGTCCAGTACAAGCAAGAGAGACAGTCAGCACACAGAGCCAGGAGCCGACTCACCACGTTGGGTCCTGCTCCACGTCCTCTCCCCACGCAGGTTGCTGCCTGCTAGGCTTGCTCTCCTTTTAGCTTCTAGCCGTGTCCCTGGGGAATGAGAGCATTTAAAGCCTGATAAAGTTAAGGGAAATACAAGCTCATGGTACCACTGAAGAAAAATAATTCTACATTTTAGCAAGCATGGAATTATAGCACGCTTGCTAAAACTCAAGCATTTGCGTTTTAGCAACTATTCTTGACTACTGAAAACTACTGCCAGCAAGACATATTTTTCCATCATAGCTTCCAAAGACCAAAGTCAAAATAATAAGCACCAAGTCATTTTCCATTACTTTCAACCTTTTCTTTTTTCAAGATTTACTGATGCAAGTCAGCCATTCATACGATATGATTTGTCAATGGTCTTTTTTTTCTCACATCTGAAGAAATGTGTTAAAATAGATCCCCAATCCAGATCGTACTAAAACATTGGCTCTTAGCTGCAAAGAGACTGCCTCCATCACTTGTCGGTGTCTGGGGGAGAAATATCACTCTGACATCACTATTCGTGGTGCAGGTGGTGGTTGGAATGCCCTTGGGGATGGTTTGCTAATGTCTCTTGAAGGCAAACTTTAGCCCAGCCTTGGAGCGTGATTTCTGGTCTACTGAAGTTACGTGGTCTGGTGGTTATTTATCTCCATCTCTGTTGGATTTAAGAGCAATTTGTGCTTTCCCAGCAGACTGGCTACTATATACTGGTTTAAAGGGGGACTTGCAGAAGTAGTATCTTTTGCACAAGTAATGTTTTGTCTTTTGATTTGTGTTTTAAAGCATCATTGCATAAAGGGAAATGACGATTCATGTTCTGAAAGCACTCTCTGCCCTGGCGTCAGTTAAATTCATGCCAGACAAAATCTTTCCAAATGAATCTTGCCGCTAGAGAAAATGGCAGTATGTTGTACATGGGCATGTGATGACTGATGGTGCACTTCTCTGATGGAAACTTCAGCAGTGGATGGATGCTGAATGCTAGCAAAGTAGCTGCACCTAAGCCTAAAAAAGGAGGAGAAAGAGCTAGGGCAATCTACCCTTCCTGCTCCATTTCCCCCTGACAGGCCTGAGAGGAGAGATCTACCTTCTGGTTCTCCAGACATTTTGAAGAACAGGGAGGACTCCTTCTCTGCTGCCCACCAGCAGCCTCTACCTCCCTATGGCAGGGGGAAGAAAGCAGCTGCCAGGAGCTTCTACAAGCTCTGCCTAGTCTTAAATAAAAGCAATTAGATCACGTCAGTGCAAGGAGCACCCAAACACACACACACACAAATGTCAATTTATGCTTTTCAGCTCCCATACGGCAACCCAGCAACTCTGGAGCAGTAGCATAATGATAGGCACCTTCTGCTCCTCATCATCTCTTGCCCATTGTGGTGTCCGACCTCATTTCAGGTTTTCAGCTGTGGTATCCAAGCTAAGCGGTCACCAGAGACACCATCAGGTGCCTGCGGAAAGTAGCCACCTCCAAGTGCAAGTCACCCCAACTAAAATACCGAGTTGTTCATCTTCCTTCTGTTTCCAAGATCTTTCTGGTTTAAATATTCCTCACATTACACTAGGCAGAGTATTTCCCAAGGTCATCCAGCCAAGACTGCTTGCCTATTAGCATGTAGACTAATGAATGAACTGAGTCCGTCAACTGCAGTCTGCTCTTCCTGCCCATCTCTGTGCAATGCAGTGTTGTGCAGTTAAACTAAGTCTTACCTAATACAAGATGGGTATCGTTTTAGCCCTGTGGTCCTGTATTCCTTAATTTAGTAAAATACAGCTATCCTCATGCTGGTTTTGAAACTTTGCTTTGGGGCTTATAGTTGGGTTTTATTCAGCTGAAAGACAGTAAACATTTTTCTATTGCTGTATGACCTCAGCTACAGAAATACCAAGGCAGATTTTGTTGTTGTTGTTGAGTCATTTAGAATACAAGGAAAAAATCTGGTAAGGCAAGGCACGAGAACTCAGAATGAGACACTGCACAAAACCGATGGTCTATTTGCTGCAATAATTTTGAGATCCAGCTGTGCAAATTTGTTTTGAGAATTCATCAAACAGACCCTAAGAAAACACTTTACAAATTAAAGCTCGCTAATGGGTCTAGCTGAGCAATATTTTTCAGCTGAAATGTATTCTACAGAACAAAGAAAATTAAGTGCAGTAATGCTCTTATAATAATAATAATAATAATGCAGTAAAAGCATATGATACATGATTCCCTAATGCAGCACATCTTCAGTGGGAAGCCTACAGTTTTTAGACTGTAGGTAGTAGACTATGGAGAGATGGGCAGGAACAGTGTTTATTATAGGACAGAGGAAGGAGGACCCCAGTGGAAATGTTTCTTATCCCACAAGTGTCCCTCTACTGCATTGAGGTATCTTTGTTTATACTCCTTTTTTTACCCATAGAGATGCATTGTGAAGCTGATTTTTGGATGCCAAAGGAATATGGTGTGTTGAGTATAAATGGCAAGGGGCTGGCAGCAGGGGGGCTCTGTGTGGGGGCTGCCCCATGCCACACACAGCCATTCCAGCTGGCTCTAGTCCTGGTGGACCCACCGCTGGCCACAGCTGAGCCAGTAGCAAACTCTTCAAGGATAGTAATTATTCTTAAGAAACACGTCAACCCAAGAAAAGGAGTACTATAAGGTCTCTCACTTCTTTCACTCTTGAAAAATGTTGAAAAGGGGAAAGAAGGCAATACCAAAATTACAGATGGCATAGAAAGGGACAAGAAAGCAGGAAAGAAGAGATATGGAAAGAAGAATGAATTAACACAAAAGTGGAAAGGAGGGAACTTGTTACTGTAGTCTCTGCATTTGCAGAGCAAGGGTAGTGCTGTGTTGAAGGAATGGAAGTTGTACCAAACTAGGTAGGAAAAGAAAGATATTTTCTCATTTAAAACTGTCCAAAAATGCTTAAAGGGCCAAATATGGGCCAAGGGTAATCATGGCTTCGTATGGTCCTGTGTGAACACAAGGAGGGAAGAAGAGAAACTTATCCTTTAGGCTGATGTTGGCATAGGAACATACATGTGTAGGCTGCCCATGGCAAAATTTCTTTTAACAGCTGTGGTGTGTAACCATTAAAGTAATTCAGTGGCAGATGTTTTTTTCAGTGGGAATGGCGGGAAGAAACAGCATTCACTGCTCTGAGGGTCAAGAACGTAGAATCACAGAATCACAGAATGTCTCAAGTTGGAAGGGACCCATAAGGATCATCGAGTCCAACTCCCTGCTCCTCACAGACTACCTAAAACTAACTCATATGACTAAGAGCACCGTCCAGATACTGCTTGAACTTTGAGTCCACTGATGGAAGAAGATCCCTTAACACGGCAGTAGCAATAGGATGGATGCACCAGCAAGCTCTTTCAAGGTCTTTCCTCCTACAGCCTCCCAATCTAGATGATAAGGTCCCCTTCAGGGTAGCACCTTGGAGCCCAGACTGCATATGCAGAGATAAAAAAACATTAAATACAACAGCAAATTTAAATCGCTAGCGAAGCTTGGCAAGGATCCCTTGAACGTTCAAATTGCATCTCTCCAGACCAGTGCTTATTAAAGGCCCAGTTCCACACTGTTTAGTAGGAAAGCTTTTAGCACCTGACATGGGGACGAGGTACGTAGGAAGGCAGCGATGACTTCCCTTCTGTTTGACCCCTAACTGCATGGAGAGGCTGGAAGGACAAGAGGGAATGTGGCTGCACCTCACTGAATCAGATCCTTAAAGCAGTCAGAACTGCCATAACCATCAAAGCGGTTCTAGAGGCAGCCTACAGGAAGGCTCCAAGGCACATTAATGTGCAAAGTCTTGGAAGCTCCCTTTGCTGCTCCTGAAATCAAGAAAATGTTGCTGTTCCGGGATTTTCACTCATTCAGAGACACTAAAAAAATGAAAGAGAAAATTTCCTGTCAGAGTCGAGACAGATTACACAAGAGTACACAAGAATGTCAAACACTCCGTGAGATTATCAGCAATGCAGCATCTCTCCCCCTAACACATGGATTGCCCGATTCCCTCCTATCTGGAGGAACACAAAGGCTGCGGATCGTAAGGGTGTACGAAAACACCATATAGCAGTCTCTGCGGCAGCCTCTGGTTTCGTATTGGTTGGGCAGTGTTGATTTCTGTAGTTATTTCAGTGACGGAGAAGTCAGTTGATTCCCCCCCCCCCCCCCCCAGCATATAATCCTTTATTAGATAGTCGATATTAGCAATTAAGTGTTTATAGTTATAGTATTCACCACTGAACTCTGGAGTGCGACATTGGCTGTTAACAATACTCTACCGAGATCTTTGCCGTAAGGTTGGTTTTTTTTAATTGGCCTCTTAATTCATATCAGTGACTGTTCTTTTGTGAAACATTTTCGTTATTGCAGAGGATGAATATTAACTAATACTGACACTGCCTGTAAAAGAAAAGAATCAAAAGCAGAAGAATACAGACAAAACTCAGGAATATAAGCAAAAAGAGGATGTGATTGCCATACAAAATGCGAACCTCAACAATAACCGCAGTCAGCTCTCTGTGACTGCCAGCAGAGGAATCCTAGGGCAATGGTACGGATTCAGCATCTTTGCAAGAGCAGCCTGTTCATGAGACACCCTACACTAACTCAGCATCAAAAGCAAATGATGAGAAGACCAGAACTTTTGCAATTCTACTGTACCCCAAAACCACGAACAGCTTTCACGAATACCTGTTACCCCCAGCTGCTGTTCGGAAATGAAAACTTGCGGGAACCCCAGTGCCTGCCTCACAACAGTGGAGAAGTTGCAATCTCACTTGATCGTTTTAGGACTAGTCATTTTGTACCATGAGAGCTTAGCATCTGTAAGTTTACCTGGTGTGGTTGTGGTTTGGCCCTACAAGTGCTGAAAGTCAAGTTTTCTTTTGTAATCATACTAATGAAAAAGAAGTTTTTCTGTTAGACTTGGGTACTTGCTGATATTAGAACTAACTGCATATTAAGAGCATCTTAAGTAGCAGTGAGAAATGAAGTAATCAGATCTACTTCTTCCTCTCCAAAATAAACATGTCTGGCTAAAATGGAGAACATTCTCGGTGGCTGCGGTGATTTCTGTCTGGGTATTTGGGTCCACCAACATAGAACTTGTTGCAAGCCTTGGCTATATGTGATCAGTTGGCAGTGAATAAGTATTGGAGCTCCAGAGACACTTCTGCAACAGTTACAGTAGCACATACAGAGACCATTAAATTATTTAAACATGCCTGTAAATTAATATTGAGTTTTTACAAATGGCCAGAGCTGATGTGGCAACACAATTACTGTGACAGTGATACACAGAAGGTGCCTATACTGCGGAGCGAGCCAGTCACCGACCCTTCAGGGTGTTTGCCAGAGGTCTGTAAATGCACTCGGATTTCCAGAGGCAACTTAATTTGGCAATTCTTTAAACCAAAATCCTCTGAATCCTTCAGCTTTCCCTTTGCACACAAAACAACGCTTGCCTCATGGACCAAATTTTCTTTTGGCTGAAATGCTGCCTGCAAGTGCTCCCATGAAGTTGCCCTGGCAGGTCCCTTAAAGTGGGACAGAAATAAAAACTTCACGTGTTGTATTTCGCAGGAGTGAAGGATTCATTCCCTAAAACATGTCTCAACTCGTAACTGTAGTTGGTGACACCAGTGAGCTGCTGAAATGACTTAATAAAAATGCAAGTTTAGTCAGTTGGGAGAGAAGAGCCAGAAGGAGGCAAAAAGCCTGACTTCTGGTTTAAAGGAGAAACACAGCTCTAACTACAGCTAAAAGGAGCAAAAACAGACCCCAGAAGAGAAGGGGTAGTAAGACTTTCTGAAGCCCATCCCCGCGTCTCAGCTAAAAGGCTCGGGGAGGCACCAAACGAGTCCCGGGAGCTCACTGCAGATCTCCGGGGAGCAGGGCAAGAGCAGAGGGCTGTACAGCTGCAGGAGGGAGGACGTGGCAAGAATTCAGTTAAAACTAGCTTAGTGAAGTGAAGAAGGGGGCAAAACAGAGGGAAGGGAGCGGGAGAAAAGATGCGAGAAACTCTCTTCATTAAACAAGCCCACGACCTGCAAGCGACGCTGACAGACACGACAGTTTGGTACTACAGGTCTCCATCCTCTACACGGGTCACAATCAGTTTTGTCAAATACATTGCCCTAATGGATGTTTCTGTTGCAAAACTTGGAGATTTACATTTCATCTTGCTAAAGATTACTGCTTCAAAGCAAAGCTCAGAATCTCGGCACAGCTTACCTAGGTCAGGACAGAGCTCAGCCATCCTGTAATGCAGGTGAGGAAGGAGCTGGTGCAGGGCAGGCTTCTCTCCTGGTAGTAAATCCGCTTGCTTACCTTAGAGGCTGACCTTTGCCTGCTTCAGAAGCCTAATGCCAATTTAGCCGAAGTTTATACTACGCCAGACCTTTGCGTCATCAGGGAGGTGCTCCTCCCCGGCCCAAATCAGCGATTTGGTGCTGAGAGATCACCCTCCTTTGCGAGACAGCAAAATGACAGACAAACCAAACAGACCGGCAGTGTAAATTGCAGGTCGTATCACCCAGATTCTTCTGGTGAAAAATACAGGGCACGTTCTACGGGAGCTGGGCAGAGGCAAAACCGTGTCTTTGCCTCAACTGCGGAATCTGCAAAGTCTTGGCCAGCAGATTTGTTTCAAGGGATTGGCAGCCTGCTAAAAAGTTAATCTGCCCCTCTTGATTTTGATTTAAAAGGCTTCGCCTTGAGAGCGATACGTCCAATTGTCCAGAAAGAAAATGACATCGCGGCCGAATCCCCACCTCCCTCGCCCTCTGCCACCCCCGTTCCCAGGACTTACTCACCGCCTGGACTTGGGCTCGTCTCTGCAAGGTCCATCCCTCTTACACCGCACAGCGCAACTGAAAACTCTGCCTCCCTCCCACCCGGGAAAGGCAGGTTACCCTGCAGGATAACCCACGGGCAGCACCGCTTCCACCAGCAGCAGCGTCGGGATGTCTGGAGGGCAAACCTCTTCCTCTGGACCCGCGGGTTTGAAGCGTCGTCCCCGCGAGAGTTGGCCTCCATCGGGACTGCCAGCAGCCTCGCCTGCTCCGCCTGGCGAGTGCCTCTGCTTCCCCGGGGTTCAAGCAGAGCAAGGGCAAAGGGCAAAAAAGGCCACAGACCTGGCTGATTTGAGGGCAATTTTTAATTAATGAATTGCGCGCAACTGTAACTGTAGTTAATAGTAATACCAAAGCCTTGTAATGGGTTTGTTCGCTAGAGAGAGCTGTAAACCAACTGCACTCCCAACTGGAGGCTTCTCCTTGCTTACCCTGCTCAAAAGTCAGTGTCTTTCAATTGCAAAAGGCAAAACAAGTGTTTGAAAGACAACTGCGGTTTTCTGTTTCTAAGTTTAGACTTGTGGAACACAACGTATGGATACTTCAATTACCTGATATAATGACATCCTTGCAAACAAAAAAAGAGATTCCCTCCCCCAATACCTGGACAGCAATATATAAATATTTACAAAAGAAAAATAGGCAAGAAAAGAGAAATAAAGTACTCTTGATTACCCAAGCCATTTTCTTTCTAAGATATCCGATTCTGAAAATAAACTGCGCTTTCCTTTGAGAGTACTGAGGTTTTAACTTCAGTTCTTAGGATATTTCATATGCAATAGGGTCACTCCTGTTCTGCTTCTACAGTTTTCTCCTGTACAGTAACCATAGAATTTCCCTAGTAAATGACTTTTATTTGTAATATTAACCTTGAAAACAAACACAGAAAAAAATTAAAGTATGTAAGTTTGCCATAAATATATCACAGTATTGAAAATGAGCATAATTATATGCTTTATATAGCTTCTTAAGAAGAATGTTAGGTCTGAGTCCAAAACTCTTGGCTTTAACCAAAGTGATTTCAAATAGAACAAGTATATATAGAAAAAGAATCCTATTTTCTTGTTAGAAAAGGAAAGGATGCTTTCTTAAACAAAAGAACATGTGATTTCCTGGACACAGACCCAAGTTACAGTGGGGAGAGCTCAGAAAGCTTCAAATAAAATTGGCATTTGTTTAAAAGGATGATTTAAGAAGCTGATT
>JAOBAS010000056.1:2134660-2184432 GCA_025311575.1 Elanoides forficatus
TAGACCACCGCTTGCTTCAAAACCACGTATTTCGCGTAGGTTCTACGGCAGCGAGTAACACCCCAGCACAGCAGGGCATTTGCCAGTTAGGGCAGCCGGTGCCCTACAGACCCAGTAGCCAGACTCTACACATTTGGAGAAGTTTTTATGTGGGACTTGCACTCAGCAAGCGGGAGGCTCTCTTCTGAAGCCCATCTTCCCATGGGGCTCCAGCCAAGGGACTGCAGGAGCTGCTCAGCAAGCAGGAAAGGAGAGGACTTCAGGAGGATGGGAAGACTCATTTGAAGAGCTCATTCCTCATCTCCACTAAATACTAACACGGACATGCCCATAACTAGAGCACCCCATTACTACCAAAGATGACCAAGGCTGGCCAGGTAAGTCCTGCATGGAAAATCCATAGTAGGGCTCAGCAGGAATACAGTCCAAGCAGGCAAAAGCTACATTGTCAACTTGTTGCAATCCTGTAGAGCACACAAACTACAACCCATTCACAGCTTACACTTAAATAATTTGGCTCCATTTTCCTCTGGGAGGGAGAACTGCAGTATTTGGATCCAGGAGCAAATTCCTCCCAGCTTTGAAGTCCTCGCATCAAAGCTCAGGATCTCTACAGCCTTCAACAAAAGCCACCGGTATTTTATAACCTGGATGTACTATTCTGTTTTCCTTCAAACTTCCATGTGAACCAAACTCTTTTGACAATGCAGCACTACATCCAGGGTATCTATAAGCTTGGTGAAGCTATAGGCAATACAGAAATGGATCTGATGCAAACCACCGGAGAGGAGGACTGGGAAGTGCTCTGCACATGCTGTACAGGTGCTGTCACAACTAGAACTGCTATAAAGAACCAGTTGTACTCTTACAAGGTAAAACGAATGTATGGGTAACAACCCAGCAAAACCACTTCAAACTCATTCATTTGCCTAGGGAAACAATGCATGCTTACATGTTTAGCACTTGTCTAAATGTGTATCTATGGATATTGAAATAAGAAAGAAAGATAAAAGAAATATCAACAGCAAGAAGGAAGAAAGCAGGCCCTACAATTTTAACTCAAACTCAGTATCAACATTATTAAGAAATCCTAATTTCAGGCATACCAAAGGTGATAAATAAGAGAAGTTAAAAGGTACACTACACTACATCAAGAGTATCTCACATATCAAAGTCAAGAGGTGAGGTGGGATAGGATTTTGGTTTTCAGTTGACCCAGGGTCTAATCGTGAAAGGCTGCTGTGGCATATAGTGCTGTGTCACTCCCTTTCATCGCTTTCTGGAATGCTTTCCTTGAAATCTAACAGCTGTTTGTTCTAGGGAATGAGAGCTTTAGAATCAGATGTAACAAATTAAGACAAAGCCAGAATAATTACCATTAAAGAAGATAGCCTGCACATGTTCGCCCACAACAGCTTACCCATTGCCCATCTCAGTGCATTTAAAATCAAGTGTTAGGCCCTTAATAAGGACCCTTTCTGCAGTCTTTAATAGCAATGACTTGCAAAGATGGTGAGAAAAAATGGAATGCAGAAGGAATTCTTTTCTTTTTTTCCAGATTACACCAGAAGATAGCTATTATTTCCACTACTGGATGAAGGAGGAGACTTACATGAAGAGACTATTCCCCTTTGTCAGGGGAACATACATGATCATAACACCTCCTGTCTGCTTAGTAACAGTGAATCCAGGCTTTTAAGTAGAGAAGCAAAAAATGAAGACCTAGATCCACAAATTGCACACAAAAATACGGAAGTTACACCTACTCGGTATCTGAAATTGAGTTCTATATATCAAAGCTCAGCATCCATATTAAAAAAAATATAATCTAAGGGGCACCTGGTAAAAGTGAGTCAGTATTCGCAGCTGTGAACACATTTTGGGTATTGAGTCTTGAAATTCTTTCATCCTCTTGCTCTCCTCTTCATCTTCTGACGCAGTTACACCCCACTTGCCCTACACAGAGACCAAATGAGTTAAGAGGTCAAGCGTCACATGATGAAAGTGGCTAACTGGGCCGCCTTCTGCCCAGCTAAGCCACCATGTTTATGCAAACCAACCATTGCCATAGTAAGCCCAACAGAGTCTCTAGTATTGAAACTATCACTCCCTTTGGTGGTTGTACAGCACAGGGAAGAAATTCAGGGTTAGCAAAGCAGGCAAGTCTCGCACCAGCACTGCATGTCCCACAGACTGACAGTAGGGAGGCAGGCATGGGGCTACGGCATTTTTTGCAAAAGGGTTCAGAATCTTAAAGCCTCTTCTATTTCCTTCACCTAAAAGAGCCCTAAATTTCTCAACCTCCAAAGGCCACTAGCGAACCTGCTCACGTAGAGCTTTTGGGCAAGACAGAAATGAAAAACACCATTCAGCAGTTTTTTCTGAATTCACTAGCTACTGCTGATGACATTTACATTTGTCCCAACTACATTTTTCACTTTCACTGTACCTCTACATGGTATCTAAAATCCTGCATATATCAAAAGACAAGTACATCTACCTTAATTAATTTTCATGTTCTAGTAATATCTCTACTGTACCTCAAGCTCACGCTGTTTTTTCCTCTCTTCAAATTGCAACCTCAGCTGCAACTCCTCCAAAGCAGCTCTGTACATTGCATCTTGGGCATTCTGGAGCTCAATGATCTGATCAAAAACAGCTCGAAGTTGGTTGAGAAGTACCTGTGAGACAGTTAAGCAACAAAACAATGAAGCAGTTCTACAGTGAAAGAGTTTTAAGTTACTACCATTCTTCAGGACATGAGTAAACTAAATCTTTTTATGCACAGCTGGAGAGACTGTTTTGCAAAGCTCTAAGACAGTTGTTGCATGATCACACAGCTTCTTAGGACTGAAACCAATTGGCCCACATTTTCACAAGTTTTATAATCAGCATCTGTCACTGTGTCTGAGGAATATATACAGAGCCTACTATAGTAAGGTCTTATATCAGAGGAAGAAAAATTACTTTTCCCCTTGCTTCTACAACATAAGAGAAGGTGGTTCCTAGTGCATAAGCCAAGATCAGAAAGCTACAATTTTATGCAAAGGAGACTTACCCTGGAATCACTATCCAGCAAGCACCGAGCTATGATTGTGTCTAGAAAAACTTCATGAGCTGCAATGATGTGATCTAAGTCCTGTGCTTGTTGGACCTTGTTCCAGAGTTCATCCCACGAACATTCAAGCACCTGGAGCAATGATTCAGGATTGTGCTGTTTTGATTTGCTAGATGACAAGCTCTTTGAAATTTAAGACACACAACACATACAGAATATTAAAAGTACTTCATTTTTAAGCAACTAATTGGGTGGATAGAGTATACCTCAAATGTAATGTAATACTGCATTTGATGAATGAAATGGACCATTTCTGATGCCAGAACGTGACACTGATGCAGCACCCCAGAAAGCTCTGTAAAAAAATCCAAAGAGATGGCACGTTAAAGACCGCAAGGACAGGCACAGCCATCAAAGCAGCTTGGTAAACTTTTTCCTACCAAATTGAATACTTCATAAAACAGCCACTAGTCTTGGGTGGTAGCAGCAATACTGGCTGGCAACAGATGAGCAAAGAACATTGTAAAATTAACTCCTAGAAAGTGCGAGCCAAAGATGATGCTGACTGTGTGCTTGGACAGTGCTGGAAACTTGCTGAGTATCACCAGTGAAAAAGACCCTCTCAGTCCCGAGAGAGTAAAATACAGTTAATGTCCCATGCCTTCTTTCAGCTGAAAATCTGAGGCCACAGATTTGCAGTTGCTTCTGGGGCGTCTCATGTCTCTTACCATTAGCCTTCAAACCACAGACAGCATAATTTTGCATTACTTAGCTACAGTGAGACCAAAAGAGAGGGTGGGTGTGACAGGGGTAGGGAATTTGTGGCTCATGTGGTCCAGGTTCAATTCCCTGATCCACAACAGACCCACAGGCAAGTCACTAATGGCCTCAGCTGCTCACCTGTAAGAGAAGGTACCTCTGTTGCAGAAGGGTAATATCAAGATTACCATCAACTGCCAAAACTGCCTTCATTCCAAATATCTGGAATGAAGCTACTCAGCCTTCTGGAACCAGGCAAATATCCAGACAGAGGAAATAATTTCTTAAAAGCTGCCGAAGTAATTTGCCACTGCAGACAAGCTGAGACTTGTTACTACAAAAGAAATTCTATATTTTCATATCTTGGGATGTTACAGGACCATCCAATGATCTGAAAGATATTGCAACAAGCTACTCTTTTCTTCATTTCTTATGCCTTTGCAGGAAGACTATCCCTAACACATTATGTTGCATCAGCTTTAAATAGGATCAACTAAAAAAACCTCCAGGGTTGGCTAAACAATTGAAATTCTTCAACATGGGTGAGTTGGATACATCTGTGTCTCTTCTTCCAATTACTGATAGGAAAAGAGCTAGTGTGCCACTACTGTCTAGAAGTACTACTTTAAAGCATTAAAATCCCTGGCTGTTAAGACTTTTGGGGAATTGTGAATAAAGCTATCCTGGAAAGTAAATGCTACCTCTTTGGGGTTGAAAAACAAACAACCCTGGCAGCTGCTTCCTCCTATCAGTTACTGTCTTCCATTTAGTGCTCTGTGACTGGAAGGGCAAGGTACTGTTTTCGAGGGAGAAAGAGAAAATAAAAGCAAGTTCTACTACTACTTCATAAATCAGTGCTGGGGTGGACTCTCCATGTATTTCAGCTTCCAACTTAGACATGCCAGTGAGTAAGACTCTTGTCCCTCCAGGCAGAAGGCAGTACAGGTCTTTGTAAACATACTCGCCTTTATCAGAGGCACAAACTGAGAAATACAACACTGCTCCTTCTGCCAGCAATAGCTATAACAGCTTGGCCAGCATTTTAAATGTCTACGTTACTTAAAATGTAGCCAAAACTAAAGGCAACAAGCAACTGCAGTCTACAGAAGACTGCTCCAAGGCAAAGAAAGGCCTCCCAAAAGGGTGTGGAGGGTTGGTAAAAAGAAAAAAGGAAGAAAATAAAATTTCCTCTTGAGAACAAAAGAACAAACAAAACCCTAGCAATGGGAGACAGCTCCAGCCTGAAGACCCTCAGGTGATGAGAATAAAATCTGTTAACTGCACCCTAGTCTCAAAGGGAACACAATCCTATCTCACAGAAGCAGAAAGGAAATGTAGTCATCCTGTACAGTTCCAGAGATCAGCCTTGTGCACTAGAGCAGACTTTACAAGAGCTTGTTTCCCAGCAAATGTCTGTGGCCCACCCACCAAGCAGTTCCTATTTATAAAAACATAAATATATTTTTGTAAATACTACTATGCCACAAAGAAGTGTAACCCTCAAAAGCTATCTTTTACTGAGAGAAACATAGACAGGTAAGAGAGTCGAGAGTGAGCCAGTACAGGTGCTCACAAATATGGCTATATTCTCAGCTGAGAAGTAGGATCAAAAAGTCCCAGTCTATTAAACATACACCAGAGCCACTACGCTTAAAGAGCTTTCCTCTTTCTTCTCAAATACCTCTTTCTCTTCTTAGCCTCTTCTGTTCTTAGCTAACAAAAGCACAGGGAATGAGTGAAGGTAAAACTAGTAAATTCAGGAGCGTGTACGTGTGAGACTTACTACTTCCAGCACAAGAAAGAGGAAGACACAGGGTACAAATAGGAAGGCATCAAGGAAGATGAGTAAAAGAGGATGGAAGAGTAACAGCCTTTTTCCGGAGACACAGGATGTTTCATTTGCTCACTGCTACAAAAACTCACAACCAAGGATTAAGTAAAACAACAAACAGGAAACTTCCATTTACAATAATGTTATTTTATCTTCATCATCATCTACCATTAAACAGTCAGTCATGAGGAGCAACAAAATATAACATTCATCTGTCCCAACAGACTACTTTTTTCCCCTATTAACACACAGTTTAAAATAAGATGCAGTCATCTAAATCCAGTTTACAAGTATGTCATCCATTTGGGCCTCTCTCACCTGGTATACTTTTCAGAAGCTTTGCATTACACATGTGCCCTTTCCATATATCAGTAAGAATATACTCCATTCGCTTCGCTCTCCAAAGGAAATTAAATACTCTTAGATAGTGGCTCATGCACTCACGTGTAAATACCTACAAAACAAACAAGGTATCAGTACAAATTTGGTAGACTTGTTTTCTGAAGGACCAAGAGCCTCTTCATAGTCCATCTTATCTGACCCATGCAGTTTATTGGTAAATATTGTCAAAACAAAATCCCTGGAAACCCCAGAGCTTCTGGAAAGATCCTCCCTCAAGGCCTGAACTGAGCTACCTAACATTCAAGCACACATAGGGTACTACAGGAAGTATAAGAAGGGATGAACATGGCAAAGCCTAAACATTTTGCTCTTTTCAAACTACACATGAAAAGTTCTTTACAAGTTTTTATAGAGGCTAAATGATCAATAGTGTAGTTATTTTCTCAGTAGTTCTAATGAACACTATCTATCAAATTTCATTTAGACAGTACAAATAGGTTCTCCTCAAATACATTCTTCAGTTCCTCGCAAATTATCCCAAATTAGCAGCTACAGACTAGTAATAATGGAAGAAGAGGAGCACGCCAGTTATTAAGTACTTGCTAAAAATCTCTGCTGGAACAAATGAATTACTGATTTTCAGTAATGATTGTTTTAAATGTAGCTTTTCCGCACTCACGGTCAATTTATAACAACTAAGATTTTGGCTCAATTGTTTATACAGTCAGTGCATCCTAGATGCCAAAAAAAAGCCCCTTTTAACTTACACTCCAAAAAAAAGGTTCTTTCAAAAAAAAAAAAAAAAAAAAAAAAAAATTTAGCAATTCAATTCAGTATCCGAGACATGTTCACAGCCAGCAGTATATGACATTACCGTTGCTATTGGCCCATCAACATGATAGTCCAAGCTGAAGACATCCCATCCAGTGTCCCCAGGAGACACCTGTATTAAAAAGATATGCTACTTTCAGTGTATAATCAGAGCATACTAGTGCTGAAGACAAACTCTTGCTTACTCTTCCATTCTCCACAGCCTATGAAGAAACAAGCATCCACATCAATATGAGTTACAGGAGTTCCTTGGTGAGAGTAGATTAAGCAAAAATGAATCAAAGTTTGACACAAGGGTGGGATTCATCTCACCCAAATGTTGATGTTAGTAATGTCAATGTTTTTCCATTGGAGCTAGTAAAGGAAATGACAGGAAGGAAAAACTTCTTAGGCAGGACTCAGCCTAAGGTATAGACTTATTTCAGATGCTACAGTTCATCAGTTAACTCCCATCTCTGAGACTGGAGCGCTCTGATTAACTCAAGTTTCTTACCAGAGGTCTCCTTCATGAAATGCGCTTTCATTGCTTCACTCTTTGTAACTACTGATGACAAAGAGACTACCCCCCAGATTCTTGTAAGAGCAACAGCAGTACGAGCTGTTTGCAGAACCTCAAATCAGGGCCACCAGCATCAATTACTGTTAGACGCCAAATCTCAACTTTGTATTGTCAGTGAAACAGCTGTAAACCCACAGCTTGAAGTACAAATAGACAATAGGCAGGAAATAGGAAAAGAAGGGAAGACCTATTAAATGAGGTTTGCATAATTCAAAGTAGACTTAAACGGAAAGGAGGGGGGGTGTATTTACTATATAAACATATGAAAATTTTGTTTCATGTAGATGTCTGCACGTATACACACACACAAAATAAGATATGTTTCAGGTCAGAGTCACCATGATGCAACAGACCTCCAGAAGTCGAACATCCAATCGTTTGAGAATCTCGGGATTATCAAACTGGGCATTAGTTGCCCTCACCGCTGTTTCAAGGATTCCAGTTAGATTATGCTGGTATAAGGTTGTAGCTGGTCGTGCAAGCTCTGGCCTGGTGGTTATGAAACAAACAGTCATGGCATATTACCAAGATATTCTGCAGCAGCAATTTGGTAATAACTGCAGCACACAGTGAAACACTTTTCTGACAGACTTTCAAAACGTCTCATATTACTCTTTCAGTCTCAACCACAAAGAAAATCAATGAGCAAAATATTTCAGCAGAATATGTCTATTCATATGCAGCTATACACCTGAACATCAGCATGAGGAGTAACTTTATCCTCATTTAATGCCAGTAATTTGAAATTACCAGGATTGCTAGCATAACTATTCTGTAATTTGAGTTGCATTCATATCTAAAATGAGGCAGATTACATCATTAACACATCAAACCAATAATTTCATTTCAGTTTTGAGAGACTTACTGATAGCCATCTCACGGGCTTAGAAGTGCTGGCAGAAGCACAAACCCACCTCCTCTACCTAACTTAAACTTTCCAAAGAGCTGCAGCGTGCAAGTAACAAGCACCTCGCACTACTCCTCTCCCCCATGATCAGGACTGGAAACCCCATCATTACTGCCTCAAATGTAATACCAACTCTGCAAACCTACTTTATTCTGCTTCACACTAATTTTCATTTAAAAAACCACGGTCGTGTACAAATCGTCACCAGACAACGTTGATTTTGATTTACAAACAAGTTAACGGAAGCTCTATTACAAAGCCTGCCTTCTAGACCAAAGGAAGGCTTTGTAAAGGACATTCTTGATAGACTAAGTTTCATCAGTAGCACCAGCATGTAAAAGCGGTGAGCTTGCAAATACACTAAGAACTGAAACCGATACTTGTGGATGCACCTGAGCGCTTAAAACAGAGGCTGGTAAGGCATCAATTAATTTTTGAAAAATGCACTGAGGAGTTTTGAGGGAATGTTTTGGACCAAACACCTCCAAAACATGGAAGCCTAATATTCACAGCAATGCTAACTAGTGGCATCAAGAGCAACAGAACTTTTCTGCTTAAACTTGCTGACAGGAGCAAGAGAAGCGCTAACATCCTTGAGGTTGATACCTATCTTAGTGCAACTTTTCAAGACGTTGTGAAATGCTACTGTATGTACTTCCTACCAAAAAGGACGAACAAATTTTAAGCCTCAGGGTCAAGAAATTAAACCCAAAATAGAATTTAAAAGTTGGTCAATTAAACGTTTGAGTAGTAAGATTCTTAAAGGGTCCCCTTCCAAAAGCAAAACAGTTTCTGTTCTGGTCATGCACATTTGCAAGCTTCAGAAATTCAACACAGTTACCCTTCCTACTCTCTTACTTGAGTAAGTCCATTAAATGCCTGATAAAGTCTCCTTGACCAAGCAGTAAGTAGCGCCTCATGGCCTGCATGTGTTCCAGTAAATTGTACTTCTTATTGAGAACATCCAGCAAGTATTTGCTGGTCTCAAAATAAGCTGCATCAATTTTCTCTTGAAATGCATTTTCCAGATCTGTGAACAAATCGGCAGCTAAAAAAAAAAAGTTAAAATTTAATTAGTATTTTTCCAAAACTGAGGCAAAGAAGCTTCAGAGTTGAAACACAGAAGCAGAGAAATTCCTATTTATTCTGATCCACTATATTATACATTTGGCATAGCCAAAGTGCAAACAAGTCGAAAGCAGTCCATACTTCAACATTCCTACTTTTAATCTCTGCCCAACTCGTACTTTCCAATAAAAGCTCATATTATTTCATCACTTTTACACAGAAAGTGATTTTTTTTTTTTTTAGCTTGCTGAAATACTGCAATTTACAGAATCAAATAATTTGAAGGACATCTAAAAGCTCAGAGTTGAGGAAAAAGCTTTTTTGAGGGGGTGGGGGGATCTAAATCAGAAGTCACTTCTAAGGGTGGGATGGGAGGGATGGGGGAAAGAAATCTAAGAATCAGTCAGAACATTCAACAGAAAAGAGTTCCCACATATAAATCGGAATGAGAGAGGAGGGAATATGCTTGTGTTATCTGAGGGACAGCCAGCAACCCGATGTCTTCTTCTCCACCTTAAGTGCAAGGCAATTTGGAGGCAGAAAGTAGGACACCGCCCTTTAGTAGGAAGCATATTTCGTTCTGTTCTACAACTACAAGCTTATTAAGAAAGGGACTGCAATAAGGCTGTTAAGAGATAGCAAGAAGTGTGGCTTCTTGAGGCAACATGCAACAAAACTCCAAATACTGGACTGCCAACTATCTTAAGATTCAGACCTTCCTCAGCATTAAAAGACATGCTCCCACTTTCAACGATTTTTAACCACACAACTATTGTTCTAAAGATAAAAATGCAGATCCAGGTACCAAAGTAGTGTAAGACAGTGCACTGCCTGCTCCAGGATTAGTTTCAACATGCACCGCAGACAGGAAAAATTAAAACCAAGTTTCATGTTGTTCTGATGAGATTCAACCTCAATTAATAAAATGCTTTTAAATTGAAGAAAGAAACAGTGGTTCTAATAAAGAAGTCACTCTTTAATGAGGGAATCCTCACAATGTCTGGTTCAATGACATTCCCTAAAGCTTCCAAACTCTCATTCAGCAACTTGTGAAGCTCTCCGTAAGACACTGGAAGTGCAAGCGTGTGCAGAGATGTCAGAGAGATGACACTTGTATAATACATTGCTGTGCTCAAAATCCCTACACTAGGAGAATACTACTTAGTCAAGTAACATGCATCAAGCTTAGGAGATGCGAGAATTAATACAGCCTGTAGTAAGGAATCCTCAAAGTCCCCTTCCCAGTCACTGACAGCAAACCAGGAGAGACAGCTCACCAAGGTCTCCGCTCACTCTGGTCAAGGCAGAGATCTAGTGTGATCTGACAAAGCAATTCTTGCATTGCTCAGGTAAGCAGCGTTCCCACTGCTGGGAAAAATGGAAAAACGTCAGTTCGTGCAAATGCGTCTGTCTCGCTAGTACAGGGCAACAGGGCAGTGAGAACGTCCAGTCAATTCTGACTTTCATCTAGCCTTTCCCCATCAGCAGATCCTGTCCTCTTCACTGCTATCTTCAAAAGATGAGTTCAAGTGTGGCTGTTTGCACACATAGTGGTACCAGCCATCTGATCTGCCACACGGCTTCACTGCTGGCTTTAGAGGAAGAAGGAAGAACTTCCAGAAGGGGTAAAAAAGCTGAAAGAGGTGTTTCACAGACAGAACACAGTAAGTCACAACACCCCAACGATCTGTTTCTGCAAGTGCCTTTCCACAAGATGCTGCAAGCCTAATGGGCAAAGCAAACGAGGGAACAAGCCAACCCAAAAAGAGTTATGAGCTAATACCTTCAGCTACTGGACACAGAGGTTGGACCTAGGACTGGCTTAAGGCACAGCTAAACCCAACAGGAAGCAGGCAATTGCCTTGTTTGCCTGTGCCTTCATCTCTGACTTCCCATTTTAATACATATTCAGACAGTTTTTTACATTATGATTACTTCAGCATCAAAAAGGAACTGGGGAAACATGAGAGTTAAGGTTCCAAAGCAAATTAAAGAAATAAAAAAATACAGCCAAACTCATGAAATGTTCAGATTTAAAATGAGAAAAAGCATCCAGAATTCAGGCTGGCATCCTAGCTTTCCATCGTCTTATTATAAGTCACTATCTGAAGGGATTCTCAGGATGTTGTCAGATGGCACAAACAAGGACGACAGGATGCATTTCCAACATCACTGACACAGAATGTTTTCTGGATGGAATGGGTAAAATGCCCTAAATACAAATGCAGTTTCGTGCAGAATTAAGGCAGTGCAATACTATGAGGTATTTGGCTGCAGATCATAAGCTCAGCATGCCTTCAGCACATGGCAGATATAGTGGATAACATCCACTTCTAAAACTACACTTCTGCCTGAAACAGGTATTCTCAGCACTTAAGATAATGTATTTGCTTTGAAGCTCTCATCTCCTACATAATAGGGAATTTGTGCAGATCATCCATTCAATCGAGGAGAGAGAAATGACTGCAAATTAAAAAAAATATTGGAAAAGCATGGCCATAAACACTGTGTGAAGTGGTGAAAGTAGTGTAGCCAAAGAATGTTTTTGCCTTTTTCTGGAGTAGCTGGCAAGATGATGGTTCAAATGCATTTACAGCTATTACTCACTTAACCCTGATCCCTCTCTGCACTTTAAGCACATCTAGGCAAGCACTGTGCATGATAGAAAAATCACATTATTAGATGAAATATTCTTGCAGACATGAATGGGATTTTATTATTAGAACGTCTTCTATGGAGGTACTCATGCTGAAAGTCCATGCTGTGAAGAGTTAGTATAAAAACTAATCCAAGGTTAATCTGGATTAATAAAGTTAATAAAGTTATCTTTGAGTACAGGAATAACAGAAAAGATATTGTACAAGATGTCAAAAAGTGCAAAGAAGGATGTTCTTAGAAAACTAAGTAAAGAACCTGACAGAAAAACAAATGCTTAGATAATTCTCTTGGCAAAAGCTGGATATACTAGTAGGACATCATTATACTTCTAAAAACTACGTACCAAATAGCATCAGAGAAATTATCCCTGTCCTGGTTTCAGCTGGGATAGAGTTAATTGTCTTCCTAGTGGCTGGTATGGTGCTATGTTTTGAGTTCAGTATGCGAAGAATGTCGATAACACTGACGTTTTCAGTTGTTGCTAAGTAATGTTTAGTCTAAAATCAAGGACTTTTCAGCTTCTCAAGCCCAGCCAGCGAGAAAGCTGGAGGGGCACAAGCAGCTGGCACTGAACACAGCCAGGGCAGCTGACCCAAACTGGCCAAGGGGGTATTCCATACCGTATGACGTCATGCCCAGTATATAAACTGGGGGCAGTGGGGGCAGGAGGTTTGCTGCTCGGGGATTAACTGGGCATCTATCAGCAGGTAGTGAGCAATTGCACTGCACATCATTTGTATATTCCAATCCTTTTACTATTACTGCTGTCATTTTATTAGTGTTATTATCATTATTGGTTTCTTCTTTTCTGTTCTATAAACCATTCTTATCTCAATCCACGAGTTTTACTTCTTTTCCTGATTTCCTTCCCCATCCCACTGGGTGTGTGGGGGGGGAAGTGAGTGAGCAGCTGCGCGGTGCTTAGCTGCTGGCTGGGATTTAAACCACAACACCCAGTGATCTACATCTTAACAATTAGACTCTCTTTGGTATATTAAATGAGTTCTAAAAAGAAGTTATAGTAGTAAACTATCACCTTCATGAGAAGCACATTGTCCTTTCTCCCAGATGTTGCAGCATCCTATTCATTACCTTACCTTCTTTGCTTAGTATTTACATATAAATTCTCCTTGTTTTAGATGTTTATTATTTGCTATCTTTCATCATAACAATGTTAATTTTATTGCAAAGAATATGCCACCAAAGAATAACTGCAAATAGTATATAAATTCTCATTCATTAAAACTGAAATCTCTTTTAAATAGAAAGAACTAACCTGAAGGAATTCTAGTAGTTAAATTTTGGTTTAATGTTCAACAGCTGGCAACCCCAATTTTAAGTAATCTTCAAGAAGAATTTTATTAACCTTCCATATACTCAATTTTCTTCAGACACATTACAGTGGTAGAGTGCATTTACAGAAAGGCTTCTGTCCTGCCTGTTTTACTGCTCACTCTCTTAATTACAATTAATTGATTATTTATTATTTTTTAATCACAGAATTAATTCAGTATTATTATGGAATCGTATGATGAAGTATATTTGATGAGGAGGCACAAGTACTAAATTCTTACTGTAGCACTCTAGAATATCCCTGCCCGCACCCCAGGCCTTTCAACAAAAGTCAGCTGAAGGCAGACTGGTTTCTGAACAGTTTTATTCAGAAATCCAGTACATTAACAATGACCCAGCAAACCTAACAAATTAAGAAAACTGCACATATGCTTCTTCATACATCTTTTGTAAAAAGCAAGTATCCATTAAAATACCTTTATTTTAGGTCAGTTGGGACTTTCGCACTCCTTTCCACCCCACTATCCAAAATAACAGTTTACAGTCTAAACTACATACTGTACAGAGCTCAGTTCAAATGTTGAATACTCTACCATCTTTTGAAGACTCTGCAGATTTTGCCACAGCAATCACCTTCGTGGATGGAGTTTGGTCATGACAAACTTGATGCAAAAAGTTTATGGATTTTCCTATTAGGAGGACCTGAACAAAAAAGGATATTTTTTTTTTTTTCCAAGTGATTTGCAGATAAGAAAAAAAACCCCACCAAACAAAAAAGCCACCCACAAACACCAGGACAACAGGATATTTTGTCATCCCTGTGTGCTCTTAGCTTCACAATCCCAACCACGGCAATCCAGAACTTCAATGCTAACACAAAAAGGTTTTAAACACAAACTTCTTTTCCCCCCTTGAGATCTCCTTAAACAAAGTTTATCAGTTAGACAATGGAAAGGAAAACAGTCTTATAGTCTTCCTCAGCAAACAATTATAAAATTCTTAAGAGGATTATTTATTGTTAAATTTGGTCTCTATTTTCTTAATGGAAATTTAAACAGTAGCATAGGGCAAACAAATCATCAGAAGATTAACTTTTGAATTCATACCTTTTTTGATTGCTCCATTGTAATAAAAGAAGGGATCATTGATTTCCTCAAAGTGTATTTGTCATGCCACAACCGATCAGTTTTAACTGTAGGATCTGAAGCTACAAAAAACTGTAGAATGAAATAAATATTAAAACCAAAAGACTAATGTAAACTCTCTCCCCTAGCGTTTCATTTCAGTATTCAGAAAACTGTAAAAATATTCTGAGTTGTGCTTTTAACTAAAAAAGAAAAAAAAATTTTTTCCTAGCTAACATGCAGAGTTGTCCTGGCAATTGATATGTAGATTGTATGTTGACCAATATGAACACTGAAGAAAAGTTAAAGAGCTCACATAACTTAATCTCCTCTGTACATTATGAAACCTTGACTACCTCAGGGTAAACTGTACTACCTGTAAAACATCCGCTACGAAATACAGAAGCATATAACATTTTCTGGCAATTTGTAACACAGTTAGGATAGAAGATAAAGTTCAGAATATAAGTATAATATGCTTTTGTTTTACTGGTTCTATTTTTACTCAAGCCCCTTTGGATTTCCTCCTATTTTAACAGACACAGAATTGCAGAAAACAAACAAACAAAAAAACCCCAGAACAAACCAAAAAGAAACCCCAAAACCCAAGAAATCCCCGCAAATGAACTGGTGATCAAATGCTAAGGTCTTCCAACCCCATGCAAGAAAATACTTTCATTTGTAAGAAACTAAAATCGCGTGATTACTTTTGTTAAAATGACTTGTGGATTGATTCTCTCCCCATCCTGTCAAACAGATACCCATTTTTTGGACAAGAACTTTTTTCACTGCCTCCAAATGCCATTTCCACCAAGAACGGGCAATTGTCTTTGTTCAAAAACTGTGTCTATGGTATGAAAATTGTAGCTTTTGGTATACCACATTCAACTGATTTTGAGTATTAAGAACACTCTTACAGTGCCCACTTAAATTTTTAAACAGAGTTGAAAGCTGATGAATGATATAAAACCCAAAAAAGACAACACCTCACATGTCTGAAGAGTAGCTGGGGAAAAAAAGTAAAGTCTATTTTACACTTCTAGCAGTAAAAATTCATAGACACTTCACACAAGTCTCCTAATGCTGAGCTTAAAGATCAGTGGTGGGCGATATTGGTACTCATTTTAATTTTGACCCAGATGGACAGTTTCAGAAATCAGACAGCATATTTCATGCTCAAGTAAAGTTACTCAGATGTGTCTCAGAAGTGCTCAATTCATTTTAAAAAAATGATTCTTTGGCTTCTTGGAACCAAAAAGATGTCACTTTAACAAGACTGTACTGATTGGGGACAGGAAAAAAAGAGTTGGGAGAGCTTAAAAAGGCATAAAAACATTTGCAAGAAGAAAAAGGACAGTTACTAGAACTTTCTGTTACAGAAATCAGAACAAATAACTCTGTAGTTTCTAGAGGAACTCTGGAACCATAAATCTCTTCTACCCAATTTGACAAACTGAAGTTCTTTATGAAGCTGAGGATAGCAGTGGGTAGTCAGAGTAGAGTATTCTGAACTTTATTCCAAATACAACACTTGCATTCTAAACAGTTACAAAGAACTCTGCATACATTACTATTGTTACACTAAGCAAGAAAAGATAGATGACTTTGCCTCTCTTCGGAAGCAAGCATCTATTGCTAGTCCACCATTCTGCCTCTATTAAAACAGAGCCAGGATATGATTCATTGAAGACAGCATACTGCATCATTGCAACCTCCAAATATCACACTGACTGAATCCATGCAGAGTGTCACATTTCATGTTGTTGTTATATATGTTACTTACTCATATGTTATACATTTCCACCACAGTCTACTTTTCAAATTCTCCTCTAAGCTTCCCACAGATTATACTCCCACAAAGCAAATGAACAGAGAAAAAATATTTATTATATCACATACATTACCTCATGGTATGTATCCTCCAGCTCTCCATCATAAATCCAGCGATAAAGGAAATTCAGTACAGGATGGGATACTAGGCCAAGAATGTGTTGAACCAGAGATCTCATGTAGGGATCTCCTGTTTTAGTATAGGCGTGAACTGCTGAGGCCAGTTCACCACCTTTTCTCCCTGTAGGATCATAGGGAAGAGGAACAGAAATGTATGAAGGAAAAAAACATACACACCACACTTAAATTCAACAGCCATTGATTTTAGCAAGTCATATGTCACTCAGAGCTTGCTGAACTGCAATTCTAAAATGCAGAAAAAGTATATTTTTTAGTGTTGACAGGGAACTCCTAGGCATGAATCATTAATCTCACTGAAGCATTAAGCACAGTTCTCTGACACCATATTCTGTCTACTTTATGGTAGCTTGGAGGAATGCAAATTTCAAGGCATCAGTGCACACACAAAGGTTGACTTTATGCTTCTTTTCTTCCCCACCGTCCCCACCAAAATAGCATTAAAGGACCCTTAGTATGTTTTCCTTCTCTCCTGTACTTGACTCTCTCTCAGATGTTCTGTGTGCATGCACACACAAAAACACATCTTTCGTGCTTCTTGGTTATAGTTCCCTCCAGAGCTCCTTTAGGTAATACCTCCTGTCTTCTTGCAATTGAAAGGTAAGAGGCTGTTAAAAAAAAAAAAACCCACAAAAAAAACCCACAAAAAAACCCCCAACAAAAACACCCCTAGTACTTGTTTTGCTGTTATGCTGCACATCTTAAAGGTTCCTTGCAGCACAGGCTGTAGCATTCAAAATTTTAATGAATGTCTTAAAAGTAAAGCCCACTTTTTCTTTCAACATTGTTACCAATTCCAATAAGCAAGGTAAAACAGATGTTGTAAGCTTTTTTGGTTAAGATGCTTTTTCCAAAGGGTCACAATCTCCATTTATTTTCAAAGACAGCAAAGCTGAAGTACCCTCAGGGAGAAGCATAGCTTATAGGTCAGCTACTGGGCAAAATTTTGGTCAGCTCCACCACCACTCCTCAGCATTTTCTTGTGGATTGCCAGCACAGCCACACACTATTTGCAGATTTGTAAAGTTTCATGGTTCCACAGGAATCTGCAGAGAAGTTGCAAATGACTGCTTTATGCCATCATATATAGAGGAATAGCATAATACTCATACATCGTGAAGAGACTAAGCCAACCATTTCATAATGTATTAGTGGGGTTTTTAACAGTGTAACATTCTCTAGAAGATGACTAAAATTGAATAATTGAAAACAGCATGAAAAGTGCGTACTTAAAATCTGAAGGATTTCTCAAGCATGTTCTAGTTTGAAAAAAAGGTGTAAAAGTCTAAGTATATCAAAACAGCACTATAATTCATCAGTTTTTGGCCTAAACTAAAAGGGAGAGAGAGAAACCTCTGGATTAGCTACTTTAAATTTTCTAAAAAACCATAACTAATATTATTGATATCCACCTTTGGCAAGCACAACCACTCAGAGTTACACAACTTCCCCAGAAATATTAAATTAATGTTAAACAGACCTTGACAGTGATCAACAAGTGCTGCAAGGGTCTTTAACCTTATTTTAGGATCATACGTCCAGACTAGAAGACGGCGAAGCGTTAAACTGCTCTCAAGTCCCAAATTCACGCCCTGATCATCTTCCAATTGCAACTGATCAAATCAGAAACAGAAAGACATATCAAGGAACAAAACTGGCAAAACTGAAGCAGAACTGTTGTTTCACAGTTTTAGTTCTGAAGTTAGATTTTTTACTAATACACTTGAAATACCCAGTATTATATGTTCTCCCATTAAATCATTCGGCCAAAACCCAAGAGCCACACAAGTGGAAACAGAGAATCAAGCACAGATGAAAAGACAGAGACAAGCGGAAGTATAATAGGGCAGACAGAGCACAAAGGCCAAGAAAGTTAAATCAAGCAAGGTAATAGATAGTTAGTCACAAAAGAAGAGATAAGGAAAAGAGAGCAGAGATCCTGAAAGACAGCAAATAGATGCTCAGAAAAGAGTAAGAAAAACACCTAAAGGAAAGGAAGGGTGTAGGAGGTAAAATTCTTATTACTGCACAGCCAGCTTATTTTAGTTGAACATGGGACAAGTTCTGTTCAATATCTTCCTCCAGAAGCCATCAGAATTTAAGTTAGCTCTATAGTGAGAGTAAGGAATTGCTACCATTGGGAAAAAAAATAATAAAAAATTAAAAGCTGTTATAAGGAAAACCTGTCACAATGTGACTACCACAAATCTTCCAACACCACGGAAAATGAAAGCCAAATATTTGCATCTCAGATGCAAATGCACATCTCATACACGTACAGATGGGGTAAGCAGGACAAGAACACAACCTAAGAATACAGAAGCGAGTTCCTAGAGCAGTCCAAGCAGATAAACTCTTAGAAAAAGAGGCTCTGTTTCCTGTATGGGCAACCAATCCACTCTGTGCTTCCCGTCTAGCACATTTTTTGCCAAATACTATGTATCAGTTAAGTTTAAGACTAGTGTCATCCACATTAAGCTCAGCCTTAAAGCAAGATTAGCTTCTGGATGCTCCTAGGTCCATGCTCTTTTTGTTTTGTTTTCTTTGGAAATTGGCAATAAGAGAGATATATGAGCAAGAAGCACCCTTTGTCTTTAGGGAAGAGATGATACATCTTCATCATGGAAGTGGATTTTTAAATGGGCTGACAACATGAAAACAGTCTGCAAGGAAAAGACCTGAAAAGCTGATGGAATAGTACACAGTACACTCAGGACAACTCTTTCAGAGGCAGAAACATGTTTGGGGGAAGCTCTGAAGACATAATGTAAAGTTATAGATAGGAAGACAGTACAGAACCCTTTGATGAGATTCTTATGTACTGCTATGCCTGAACTGCCGCTAACTGGAACAGCAGCTAACAACTCCTAAGCTGGCAGCCTGTATGACCTGCTGAATACAGGAATGCAGCATGCACTCAATTCTAAGACACAATTTTCTACGTGTTTTCAAGTAACTGAAGTGTTCGGTTTTGTAAAGAAAGTGTCTTTCAAAAAAGTAGACTTTTTTTTTTCCCCTGTCACTTTTGAAAATAAAATTGACAAGTCACCAAGCTCACCTCTGGGATAATCTGGCAAAAGTCTTAAGAATGCTGACTTCTTTCTTAAAGATTTCTGCTCCATCAGTTATGAACATAAGAAATGACGTCCTCTGTCAGAACGCTGGCTAGATGAACTACTGCTCTGTCTCCAATAATGACAAAAGGAAGCGCTGACCCCTCTCTGCAGTCCGTCCCCCTTAGGCTCCTTGAGGCCCAGCTGCAGTGTTCAGGACATCAGAGGATGCATCCAGGCTCAGCCCTTCTAACACCAGTTTACAGATCTGTCTTCCAGGAATTTGTATAATCCCTTTTCCAACCTGTTGGTACTCCCTTTTGCCATAACATCCCCAGAAAACAAATTCTGCAGGTTGGCTGCTCTGTTTTATACCAACCTCCTGCTAATTTCAGAGTGCCAATTCCAGCAGTGCAGACAACCTCCTGCGAGGACACTAAGGTTTTTCCCCAAACTGGGCCTGCTGATGCCAAGCCCAGCACTGAGGAAGCATGCATCAGATTAGCTTTCTTCCACATAAAAGACCTTGTACTTCCCACACTGAGGCTCCCCAGCACTGATTTGCTCACACACTGTTTTGTGCTGCTCTTTGCCATGGACAGAGCATCCAGAGTACCAATGCTAGGAAGCTTTCACTGACAAACTGGGAGATTTCACTCTACCTTATCTTCTCCAGATCATCAACATCAACTAAAACCAGTGCCAGCACCTATCTTTGGTGCACACTACTGAACCTCCTCCATCCTGCAGTGTGACCTTGTGCTTCCCAGCCTTCAAGTCACAAGAGAATCTCTTCTCCACTGCTGGATCTCCTTCCTTTCTTTCACAGCCTTTGGGGAGGAATCTTGCCAGGGCTTCTTGAAAATCCAAACATAACATGCATCTGGGATCCCCTTCAGTCAGGTGCTGAGGGACATTCCCAGAAACTCCAGTCTGCTAGTGCAGCAAAACTTTACATTACACTGTATTGACTGTTCTCTACCAGAATGCATTTATTAAACGTGCTCAATACACTCATGAACTCTAACACTGGAGATGAATCTGGCAAGGAACATGAAGAGCACAAATAAAACAGTAAAAGGAACACTGCGAAAAAAGTGGGTCCAACGACTGAATGGTGCTGGGAAAATGGTGACAGGAAAAATGGAAAAGGCTGAGGTACTTCATGCCTTCTATGCCTTGGTTTTTTGGTAAGATTTGCCACTGGGAATACCAGATGTCACCTGAGATCAGAGGGGAAGTCTGGAACAAGCAAGACTTACTCCAAGTGGAGAAGGATTAGGTTAGGAACATTAAACAAACCAGGTATACTTAAGTCTACAAAACCTGATGGAATGTATCCATGAGTATTGAGGGAGCTGGCCAATGTCACTGCAAGGCCACTCTTGATTACCTTTGCAACATCATAGCAATCAGAGGGGGCTCCTGACGACTGAGAAAAAGCAAATATCACTCCTCTCTTCAAGAAGGAGGATCCACAGAACTACACACCAGTGAGACTCACCTCATTCCCTGGGATGCTGACAGAGCAACTAATCCTGGAAACCATTTCCAAACATAGGGAGGACAAAAAGGGTTTTTGTCGGGAAGAAAAGCTCAGGGAAAGGAGGAGGAAGGGAGGACATTTGTGGAGATGGAGCTCGTCTTCCCAAGCAAGTGTTCAGTGCGCTGGGGCTCTGCTCGCCAGGAAGCGGCTGGACACCTGCCTGCTGATGGCAAGCAGTGAATTAATTCCTTACTTTGCTTTGCTTGCACGCACGGCTTTTGCTTTCCCTATTAAACTGTCACTAACTTGATTGACTTGTCTTTTTGCTTTCCTTCTATTTCCTCCCCGTTCCTCAAGAGAGAGGGGTGAGCGAGAGGCTGGATGGGTGTTTGGCTACTGGCCAGGGTCAACCCACCACAAAGGCAAATGCAGTTTGAAAACAAGGGATGCCAGAACTTTCCTTTCGTTTTCCCCTTACATGCTTCCCCTCCCACCAGACTCATCTCTTCTTTTGGAAGGTTTAGTGCAACAGAAGAGGTAAGAGGAAGCTGCATTTCAAAGAAGTCATAAATATTTTCACGGTCAAGAAGTTTTAGACGTTGGAATAAATCAAAGCTCCAGCAAACCAAGAGAGCAAACATATTTTAGACAGAGCAGGAAATAATTACAAAAAGAGTAACTGGATAGTAGCCAGGAAAAACAAGCAAAAAGTATGTATGACAGGCATTCCAAAAGTCAAGTGTTAAAGAACTGCAAGCAAGTCAAAAGGAATAGATGCTTTGAAAATGTTTACAGAAACCTATGACTTAAACTACAGATTTTTTTGAATGAATTTTAAATGGCATTTCAGTTTAACTTTAGGTCAAATCTCAGAATAAATTTTTCTTAATTACAAATAATGAACTCCTTGGAAGTCCCATATAAAAAAAAAAAAAGTAAGCAGAAGAAAAAAAAAATCTGATTTTTATTTTAGAGCTAGCATCTAGGTGCACATACCTATAAATATCTGTGGACAAACTGTGACATTATCGGCACCGAGCTGGTCTATACATCACAGAGAAAACACACGGAAACATCCTACTCTCTCAATGCAATGGAAGGGACAAGGAAAATGCACAAACTGCCCCAGACAGAACAAAAAGTTGGAACTGTTGTTACTAGCTGCTGAACCATGCTTTGCTTGAAATACAGAAAGATTTTTTTTTTTTCCTCTCTTCAAACATGTATCATGCTGTTTGGGATTTGAATGATAAGGATATCACACAAGATGAAACTGACAAAAAGGATGCAAAAAAGGGACAGAGGCTTAGAAATACACATTATATCCCTTGCTCAGGTAATACATCAAATAACAGCAAATTTCTAAGAGAAAAATATTCATTGGTACATACATCCAAAGAGTAAGAAATGTACAGGTTACAGAATTTTGTCCACTGTTAGTAGAAATTGCTGTACATCCTTCCCTTTCTAACGGGATACCTAGGTATACCTTTCAGGAGATACTCAGATAACGTAAAGCAAAATAAGAAAGTTAAATAAGAACCACTTAACCTACCTGAGAATGTAAAACAGACAGAAGTCGGTAGTATTCTTTAAGTTCCTGATGTAAGGCTGCACAAAAACTCTGTAAGAGAAATAAGAGAAAAAGAAAAAAGAAAAAAAAAATAAATCAGGAAAAATCTTTCTGGTTTAATCTAGAATAACTTTTATTCTATCACCACACTGTGAAGGTAGTTAGAAATTTCCTAAGAGGAATCAAGCTACAAGTTTCAGCACAAAAGCCAACTCTTAGAAAACTGGCCAACGTATAAGTGCTTCCCTAAGAGATGCACCGGCCTTTTCCAAGAATATATACACACTGTCAAGTGACTTTCTGTTTCTTGCTGTCTTAATTCTATCAACAAACTATGATAAGTATAACTCTCCAAGCAGATGTATCACCTCAATAAAGACATTAATAATTACCATAGGGATGTGCAAATCATAACATGACCCAGAAGAAATTTTCTTTAATAATTATGTAAACATACAGCATGTAGTAAAGTAATAGAGTTTCAATTTCAGGAAGGCCTCTAATAACAGAACACAGAAGTCAGGCGACCATCATTGTATTTACAGTATAGACTGTATGACATGAACAAGAAAACACAGTGCTCATAAAAGAATACTCCCAGTAAGTGCTACTGGATCAAGTACTCTAAATTTCTGGCCTTTTATCAATTGACAGTCGTGTACAATTCTTTACTTAACATGGAACAAATGAATAACACTAAGTATCTCCTAAGAAATCTGTAAAATGTGCAGAAGTTAACAGGCCTGAACTAAACCAAAAATTCTTCATAAAACAATTCTAAGCACAGCTACTTTGGGTTATTTTAAAAATAATTCCAGAAAGAATACTTGGTTAGTAACAGATAGTTTTCCACAGTTTGGGGTCCTGGGGTTTTGCTTTGTTTTTGTAATAATCTTAACCTAACACACAGACTAAAAAAAAAAAAAAAAAAATCCTGCAAAACACTTTCTAAAACCGAATTAAAAATATGGCTCATTAATTCTGGACTGAGTTGAAAATTTTGGATTTTAAGCACTTTTGGGGGTTTTGAAAATTTTTTGGTTTTTTGAAGAGTACTTCTGTGTACACACACAAATTCTTCCGAACCAATTTCTTACCTAATTCTCAGCTAATGATTTTGATATCTATTTTAATGGACTTTTTTAAAATAGGAAATTCCCCAGGACACTCCCCTCAACCCCTTTTAAAATCATCACAGTCGAAGTAATTTGGAAAAAATAAGGAAAGCCTCACAAAAAGAACCCAAGAGCTTAAAATAAAATATTTATTCACTAGAGTGTGTAGAAGGGAGAAATCATTACTATGACCACAAGGAGAAAATAAATCTTTTTTCCTGCTAAGAGGCCTACCTGCTAAGAGGCTAAGAAGCCTAAAAAAAAAAAAAAAAAAAAAATCATTAATCTTGCCATTGTATCCTTTACAAGGAAAGACAGTTCCTTTCTTCAACTCAGTGTTATAAATTAGAAAGACATTTGAAATTCATTTTATTCCAGGGGATACTGAAGGGCAAAAAGAAATCCCCTTAGGTGTAACTCCACTTTTCATTTCTTCTCACTTGCTTCTTCAGTACATTTTTGAACCTATTAAAGTAGCACTTGCCAAGACAGAGGGCAGAGTAGAGCCTTCAAGAAAACATTCAAAGGCACTATCCATCTACTTAAAAAGTGAGAACAGTAATCACTGTCTTCAGCAGCCGAAAGGATTTAGGATCTAACTGGCCATCAACTTTTCAGAGAAGCCTTAGAAGTTAAAATTTACATCCAGTGCCAATTCCTGCATCACAAACTACAGATTTTTGTTTCCCAAACTGTTATGGAAAACTGGACATTATCCTAGAATTCTGCTTTGGTCTACAGCAAAAGAGAATTCAGGAAGAAAACAGAATGCTTGTTCAAGAGGAAAAAATTAAAATGCCCACTACCTCAACTAGATTTAAATGGGCAAAATGTCAAAATATAAGGCAAGTTACATTTCATTGCTGATAATTCTTTTTGCTTTCTGAGGACAAAGTAGAACTTAGATACTAAGCAGCAAAGGTAGAAGAATATAATGTTAAAGTGTAGTATATTGTTATATCTCTACTCCTAATAATTGCCAATACCTGACATTTTGCATGATAAAAACAGCCACCAGAATCATAATAAAAGAGGCGACAGACATTTTATCCTACATGTGACTTAAACAGGGGTTTACGCAAGCATTCTTTTAAAACATTAGACAAGAGATGCTTTAGAACGCACAATATATTCTTGTGCTAAATTCTTAATGCACAATGTGCAGCACCTGAAATTGTAAGTAAGCTATAAAAGCCATGAAGAGCAATGGTATATACTTTTTGCCCAGATACTGACAGCAGGAGTAGAACATATGTTTTTATTTGTACACTTATGTCCTAGAAATATATATATGTGCTTGCCTCAAGCAAAATTAACAGCATTAGAGCTATGCAGATTCAGCTAGCTAACTGCACAGCCCTCTGCACAGGATCTGAAACCTGCATATGGTAGCTAAGATACTGCACATTTAAATTCACTGAAGAATTAAAGTTCTCCCCTTGCTGTAAACTTGAAGGTTAAAGCCAGAGACAGTAAAAATACATAAGCAGCAAGCTACTAGATAAAGTATAAGAAACTTCACCCAGATATAAGGGGGAGAGTCTGAAGAAAATGCATATACAGTAGCACTACTATATAAAACATGGAAATCAGCATTGGATCACTAGAAAAATTATTATTTATGTGTAACTAAAAGGGTTACTTAGAATAGGAGACAGAAGGGAACAGAATAAAACATTAGAAAAGTAGGAAGCACTACAGTGTCTCTACTGACCTCTTAAGAAAAATTAGATTGAAGGGAGAAGCACTTCAATTTCTTGGCAGATTAGGTAGGATGTTATGGCTAGAGGCAAGGATAACATTTCTGTCGACTCAGAAGGGATAATATCCAGTTTTACAGAGGGAGCAAGTGAGAGGAAACGGGAATGCCTTAGCAGTAAATGTGGTTTTGGGTATTACAGCAGCTGTGAAGTTACTGTAGACTACAAATCATGATGATGAAACCTATAAAAACAGAAATTAATATTCTTTTGATGCTGTATTCAAAAGAAAGGGCAGAAGATAACGGGGTATTTGCATTTTATCTAAGTTAGTGCAGTATTAGCATACAAACATCAACATTAGCTGACAAGAGCGTCTCCTGCATAGGTCACTAACAACTGAATTGGTGATCAATTAGCTCAGGGATGCTACCACCCCATTTAAGCAATATTTTTGTTTATAAACATGCATGAGTACTTTAAAAAAAAAAAAAAAAAAAAGGAGATTAAGAAAAGAAATCTATGCATAAGACTTTCCACCTACAAACGACAGGGACAACTCCTTCTTACGACCAGCATGAGCACATGCCTTTCCCTTGCCTTCAGACCATGACCCATACCAAAAGTGGCAGTTCGTAAAAGCAGTAAATCAAGGGATGAATGATCCAAGCTCCAAAGTTTATGCATCATTCTAGTACTGCATTTACTCAGCAGTTTCTAAGGGAAACAAGACCAAAATATTGATCTTGCTACAATTTTTTAGCTGACCTACCTGTCCCACAAGTCCAAATGCACGATCCAAGCTTCTCTGGTCTGTGTATTTTCTTATTTTATTATGTAGCCATCCCAACTCTGCAAGTCTACTTGTAGTATCTCTGAGAGATTTGGACAAGCTCACCTACAAAGTTAACAGAAACAATAACTTGCAGTTAAGTCAAATCTACCATGCCAATACTTGTTTCTTCACAGAAGCCCCTCTTTCTCATAAGACAAGCCAGTTCAGGAAACAATCATTTTACATTCTACAGCAGAAATAGTGCCAAAAAAGCAGATAACCATGTAATTAGCATTACATTTATACACATAAGCATTGAAAAGGCAACAGCAACAAACTACTGGCAACTTTGTGACCTTTCCTTTTGGAAATCTTAATATAACAGTATTCATACACTCTTTTTACATTAGGCAATACTGACAGTAACAAAAAAGTCTTCAGAAAAAGAGGAAGAAATCTGAAATTTTACGATGCAGTATCACACTTCATCTTATCCTGATAATCAGCAAGACTGAAAATATTAGAGCACTAGAGGAGTTGAGTACTAAAACTAATGAAGAAACCTAGAGAAAATAATTAGCTACTACTACTACTTGTGAAACAAACCTTTAACAGAAGACAAATGACCCAACACCAGACTAGGTATCAGGAAACAAAACCTACAGAATCCAAATTCCAAGTTTAAATCTGATGCACCAGCAACAGATTTTATAAACTATTTAATCACATGCCCCTCTCAGATTTCTAGTCTGCTTCTACTTTTCTTACGCCAGGTATCTCACTCCACCCTGCAAGCCCGCCTTAGTTCCAACACCGTATTTAACTACTACTACTATTTTCATCTGAATCAGCACATTTCTTCCTTTAAAATACCAACACATAAGACACTGTTCTTCCTTCTTGAGATTTGCTTCTACAACATTTCATCACATTACAAAAACATACCCAAAACCACCATCATAAAGTTCTCAAAATTTTATTGGACGAAAAAAACCCCAAACAATCTGACTGATACATAAGGCCAAGAGGCAGAAATCGAGTTTTGCCCACAGCAATTGTGCCTATCCCACCTCTACAGACAATTTTAACTTGAAGAGCCAGCTGGAACAGTCCAAAGCAGAGCAAGCGCACTAACAAGCTACATGGATTGCCAAAGAACTAGAAATCAAACTCATTCATTAAGCCTTTTAGTTAGCAGTACAGGCATTCTCCAAGATAAAAAGCAGATACAGAGTGCATTAGCTACAGCAGCGTGGGCTTGAACCAGGCAGCAGCATTTGGTTGCAAGACCAGATTTTCATCCCTTGCCCTCTTCTTTAGCTACAGAGGCACAGCTTTAACTTCTTGAACAACTTCTGTAGGATAAATTCTAACCCAAACAAGCATAATTGGACACAGTTAAATTGCCCACAGCTAAAACCAAAGAGATGACATAAGAACTATTTAGAATTCTGCAACTACACAGCACTTGGTAAACATTAAGTACAATACACATCCGCTGGAATCAAATGAGGAACAAGCAAAATTGGCTTAGTGCTATTACATTTGTATCTTTTAGATCAAATCAGAAGCTGCTAGCTTATACAGTGCTGAATGTCACCAACAGAGAATGTCACCAATATTAACACTGACATTAGAAAACACTCAGGCAAGAATAACAGCTTGGAAAGCATGTTTCTTTCTGTAAAAAACAGATTATGTACAATGACACTTTCTTTGTGCAGCTGAGGGAAAACTACATGCTTTGACTACTATTTTGCCTAACATGCATTCAACAGCTAGAGGAGGTATGAGCTTGGTCCTCCTCGTTTATCAGAAAAAGTTCCAGCTGCAGCTCTAGTCAGTCAAATCATTTCACCTTCACTAGGTCCAGCAGCTCACTACAGGTGCCAATAAGGAAGAAGGATGGAAGACAACTGATTTCAAAAAAATAACTGAAGACACGAAGTTCTCAGGAGAAAGCATTATTGACCACAAACCACCTGAATAATCAAACTCCCTGTATTAACAGATTTAGGAATTCAAACTAAAACAGTTTTTCCACCTCAAATTAGCCTATTTGATATGAAAGCTACACAGAAAACTAATGAAACCCATAGTGCCAATTTTGTAATCACTGACTAAGTTTCCTCCACATTCCTCTAGAAAAATCTATTATGCTACCTTCCCTTTCCATATATAATCTAACTTGTATATGGAACACAATTAACTCAGTGGAGGTGTTGAGGAATTACAGAGTTTGCAGCATCTACAGGTACAGAAGATGACATCCTCAAATCTTGTTAATAAACAGATTCTTAACTGATTTAACAAGATTTAAGTTTTCCATTTTTCCCTCCAGTATGCAGCCCTAAATGTCACTGTAAAGTAACAACAGGAACAATTATACATTTTCACTTCTTGCTATTATTACAGTGGAGAAAAGAAAATTAGTTCAGTTATCAACATTAAGATAAGTCTACTGTGCTCTTGGCACATGAAATGGCCCAAAATCAATTCCCCACCATTTCAGGACTGTTATATTGTCACAGTATTAGTACCTTTCCCTCCACTTTATAGCAATTTTCAGAATTGCACATTTTGATGTTTTTGCCATCTATTCCCTGGAAGACATACAAAACATCTCTTACAAGGTTTGCTTCGGTTATTTCAACAGAGCCTAGAAAGAAAAAAAAAAAAAACAAACAACCAGTATTTAGATTTGTTGGGACAATTAGGCTTGAGTACATTTCAAAAAGCTATTTAGAAGCCTAGCCAAAAAAAGAAAAGAGAAAGCCTGTGTTTATAACCTGTAAAGAAATGTTTTAAGTCCTCTTAACAACCTGACAGGAAAGCCAAGAATTCCCTTTACCTGCCTCTACCGATAGCTGGGATTCTCTCAGAGCAGGTCAGCTTGGACAACACAGGGCATGTAATATTTTAACCAACACTTCAGCCAGTTCTTAAACTGATTCAATCACCAGTGCAATTTCTGAGGCAAGCATCACAATAACGTTACCGTTCTTCAAACAAACAGCTGAAGCTGTTAAATGGGACTTACAGAATAATCTCTTCTACATTCAGCTAGGAAAACAACCGAGTTAATCCAGAAGGAAGAACTGCTTGTTTAATATTTGCTTTCAATCACATAGGCCACTGCTCAGTGAAAAGATTGATCAAAACCAGACTGCCAGCTGCGTAACAGCTATAGAGCTGGCAAACAGAAAAGCATAAATACTGTTTCTGAAGATAGATATACCTTTGATTTAGTAAAGCTTTTGCTGTTGCAGCATACAGTTTGCTTCTGGCTCATATTTCTAGTTAGAGGTTAGATTATGTTTGAGATTGAGGATATTTATTGATTTAAAGGAAACAGAAGATTGAAAAAGTGCTGTGCAGGCCACTGCAACTACACTCACCTTTTCTGGGCAAAACAACACCATCTGCTTTTGTAACTTACATCTAAGATATCAAGAATGAAACAATTTCAACAATGACTATCCAGAAAGTGAGATGCTGACACAACATGCTTCTCCCAAATTTGACAGCACTCTTACCTTCATCAGTTTGCCTCCCCAACAATCCACTTTCCCAGAATAAAAACAACAAAAAATAAATTCTACTCTTATTTTGGAAGAAGTAGCCATCGCCTCAAGATGCTGTTTAAAACTCAGACTCCCCTCGTAATATGAAGATGTGGACAAGATTAGCTAGTCCCCTTTAGGAATTCTTAGCGAAATGGTAAAAGATTCAAGTGCACATTTCTTTAATTGGTAAATAACACAACAGGTATTAATATCAACCATGCAATGCTCCTGATTATACTGTCTGTGTAGGTGTAGCAATAAGAGAACTCCAATTAACAGCAACCAACATTAGAAGAAAAAACCCCAACCCTTTTAATTAGCAGAATTTCATATTCATAGAACTGTATCTTCTTGACAATAGCCTTTTATATTCTGAATGCAGTCCTACTTCTAGTTCTGCATCAGCAAGTGACTACATTTAAGACAACTGTCAGTCCTTATAACCGTATCACATAAGAATCAAGAGTCACAGCTGCTGGTTGACTGAATGAAACAATTTTGGACTGTTCTTTATGGCAATCAGTACAACAAAAATAAGAGGCAGTGCTAGATTTTACGTATTTTTTTTTTCTGTATTTACATATATTATACCTATCATATATATAAAATAATATATATTTATGAATACACACACACACACACACGCATCCTCTTGCATGTCAACAGTATTGTTAATTAGGTTCTAAATGCCAAATGCTGCCTTCAGATATACCAGTATAACTCTGGTCTATAAGCTGTTGCTTTGTGCACTGTTACTCAAAGATGCAGGGGCTGGCAGATAGGCTGTATTTTTAGCTTCTAACTATCCACACTTTGTTATATAGGAGTTATTTAAAAAAACCAAAAAACTCCCAACATAAAACCCCACATCTCTTAACTTTCTTTGCCAGAGAGTAACAGCACTGTAGGATGACAACATCTGCTGTTAGCTCTCTTATTTGGAAAAGTCTCCCACTTTTACAGTAAAAGTAGAGTGGGTTGAAACTTACACAATTGCCAGAGATCATCTGTTAAACAATTTCTCCTTAGCTACACTTGGGTAAATTCAGAATAGATCCTCTAGGCATCAGTTATCAAGTTTACAGCCACTTAATCAAGGAAATAAATTAGTAACACTTATCTAATTTTTATTTATCGACAATATTTTATGTCAATTGCTCTAAATACAACCACGATAAACAGTACGCTAATATAAAGAAAAAAGTTGAGCTCTATATTCCAGTGCATATTTCCAAATTTTAAAAGACAGAATCACAAATGGATGAGTCTGTTTCAACAACATCTATTCATTGAGCTCTCCTGACTTTCTAAAAGCAGTAGCATCTTCTGATCATCCAAAGACTGATCATTACTCAACAAACCACGATCATGTGATTCTGACAAACACTGCAATGAAGTCAGTCTTTTAAGAGGATCAGAACACATTATCAAACCAACCACTGCAAAAAGAAATTAACAACCAGCCAAAGAGATTGTGGCCAAATATACTAGTCTTGCATATTTGCTTCTATCCTTCTATTGAATACATTCTAGCAAAACACTCCTCAAAAAATTCAACATGCTACAAAACTACTTCAAAATCATTAAAAAATAATGGAGGATATAGGTAACAATTGTAATAAGTTATCTTTAACTTCTTTGCTCACCACTTGTATCCCCTTCTCGCCTTGACCTTGGCACACCACGGGAGACAGCATTTGAAAAGCCTTTTGAGGTAGTGCTTTGTAAAGAAGGCTGGCTTGCAGTTAGAGTCCACGCGAGACGTGACCCTAATTGCTGACGGAGGCAGTCTCCAACGCCTGGAGCTTGATAGGATTGTCTAAATGGACAAAAGGAAGAAACATCTTTAAAAACTTTGATTCTATACCCATCACCCAGGTTGGGGTATGCAAATTCTGAAAAATGCCCCAAGCTTGAGGGGGGGGTTTTGTGGATGTTTTGTTTGCGGGCGTTTTTTTTAAATGAAGGAACCTTAAAAAGGTGCAGAACATAAAAGCAATTTATTGCTTCCTATAAGCTTACACTTCAACAGCCCCCACAACCTGTATAAAATAAAGGAGGTACAGATTTGTCAAATATGATTTCATATCAAAGACTGACTTTGTTCACACTGAACTCTGTAGACATGCTGAAATGGATTAAAAGTGAAGTTACAACTATAATAATAACAAAAAACAGTCATAATAAACAACAAATATTGAAGTTCTGTTATTATTTGAAACTGTAGTTACATGTCAAAGAACTAAAGGAAAATAGAGAAAGAGGAGAAAGTTCACTTTCCTGCTACTCTACTGTTTAGGATAGTTTGCATTAAGTGCCTGAAGATGTAATCAAGGAGGGAGTATCTAGATAAGCTCCAATTTCCCTTCCTCTCAAACTTATCAATTCTTCTCACAAAAACAGTCTTAAACACAAAAAATGTCAAGACTAGAAGCTAACTTTCTGATTATTTCTGTATAATGACAACGAAAAATAAAGTTGAAAATATTTGCAAGGGATTTTTGCTGCTGACCATTCCTCCCCTCTCCCCTTACCTTAGTATGAATAGACAATTAAACCACTGCTGAACAGTAGGTGGTTCAGGATTTTTTTTTCCTAATAGCTAATTTTTTTTAGTCAACTCTTGTCTAATTTTTTTTTCCCAAAAAAACCCCTGTCCACTCAAGATATGAGACTGCTTAATACAACAGCCAACCTGCTGTGAGCATGCTTAAAAGAAAGTCAGCCCATGCAAGAAAGGTCACCCATTTGAAAATAGAGGATATTAAGTCTACTAATCTGACACTGGCTAAGGAATGCTTTGTAAAAGGAACTTGAGTTGGGACTCTAAATCCAAGGAGTTTACAGAAGAAAAATAAAGACTATTTTAAAGGGTTTCAGAGAACTGAGAAATTTGGAAAAGGACTAGGCACTAGAATCCAAAGGAGTGGATCCAGTAAAATATCAGCAGTTCAGCAGATAGCTAACTTTAAGAATGCATATGCTTGTCCAGCCATTTATGACTTCATATAGTCATATAACAGCACCTGATATTCAGAACTGTTCAGCTAAGGAACTCTGTTTCTATGCACCTACAGTAGAATTTCTTATAGCATACAAATGGGGAGGGCGGGGGGAAGAAAAATAAGAAAGAAAAAAAAAAAAAAAGAAGAAAGCAATAACAAAAAGCAGATCATCTCTAGCCTTCTGCAAACCTATCTGTAAGGTAAAACAGTTTAATTTACCCTGGAAGCAGTGACTGTGGAGTTGGCGTTGGCCCATTCAGGGCATACAGGCTGATGCTGCTGATCCCACTGCTCCCCATGCTGCCAGAACTCTGGGCAGACTGAGCACTGCGGTCCTGGTAATTCAATGGAAGGCTTTGAGGCCTGGCATAGTAATAAGGGGTTGAGTGAGCATCCCGTGGCAATGCTTGAGCAAAAAGCGTGGCATAACTTGATACCTGAAAAGGAAAGGATTTGAAAAGGGAGGAATAAAAAAAAAAAAAAAAAAAAAAAAAATATTTGTGAGTTGGTTTAAGTCATGTCTTACAAAAGGATTGTTATATTCAACAATGCAAAAAATAACTGAAGACCATATTTATGCAAAGAAAAACTTGTTTTTACAATTATAATGATAAAAAAACAAGTCCCTTACAGCGAGCAAAAGTACTTTTCGCAATACAGCTTATTTTCGTCTGCAAATTGTCATTAGCAATAGCTGCAAAAAGCACTTTGGTGCTAGCAGAGCTGCAACCAAAGGAGGAATTTTGCTCTCCCTACTCCATTTCAGACTCATTAGCACAAGAGCAGACATTACACCACCAAGCAGAAAGCAAACAAAAAAATCCACCCAGCTAACTAAGTCACAACTTCAGCTACAAATGTTGGACAGCTCATATTTCTACATTTACTTAGCACAGAAAAATTACACAGAAAAAAATTGCAGATACTTGTGTCAAGTGTGTTTTTCCTTTCAGCCTCACACACAAACACCACAAACACAACCTGAGGTGTTGGTTAAGTCTGGATAGTGATTCTTAGTGACATCTAAAGTAAGTGACATGCATTTACTGTTTCTCAGAACTAACAAAGGTCTCCTCACTTACCTTGCTAGACTGCTTACGTGGATCTTCACTAAGGCTAAGCAGGAGGTAGAGTATTGACCATTTGTTTTTCAAAATGCCCTTTAAAAAAAGATTAAGACAAACAGAAATGAGTTTGGTTTAACTCTTGATAATAATAGGGTTCTTTTAATTATCTAGCCTACTAACATGTACGCATATAAATCAATTTTCCACACAAATAAGACCAACTCAGAGCCACATTCTTGAGTAAACTGGGAATGTGCAGTGCAGCCTCTGTATTGCTAATTTTATTAATTTTCTCCACTATGTTCAAATCATGAACTCACCTGCTCTGAGATCAGCAAGTACACTCAATTTAAAATTCATAGCTTCTAAGAAAGAGGTTTATACAGAGTTGAACTTTTACCAGCATTCCCACACACTCTCACCATGTAAAACCTCTCAGATCCAGATGCTACTGTAACCTAAAGGTGAAGAAGGAAAACTCTTGATACAGTCTTAAGCAAAGAACTGTCTTTCCTCCACTTTTCCCTTCACTCTCCTTTACAGGGAGGCTTCAAAATTTTGAGGGTTCCAATTTCTATTACTTTAAATGCCATTTAAGAGAGCTACCAAAATTTTCACAGCTTAAGATAGACACACTGTTAACATGAAACTCGAGGAATATGCAATATAGTCTCTAGCGAACAGACAGACAGATACCTACAGACTGTTAGAATAACACTCTCAGCAGCTTTAGATCTCAGCAGAAAGCTTAGCAGCACAAGACAGAACAATGCTAAAGCTCAAGCTACGAAAAGAACACTTTGAAGAGAAGAGTTATGGCCAATATTAAAATGTTTTATTTTAGATAGGTAAATGTTTCTAGATATGTTACTCCATAGTTCTGTGACACTCATGCTTGCACCTGAATTGATCAGGGACATAGAACCTCATATTGGACATTAAGTAGTGGAGTAAGTCAAACAAACTCACACAAGTTCCCTCACAATATTGATTGGGCTATTGTCTGGAATACTAAGCAATGCTGAATATAAAGAAAACTTTAGTCAGACCAAGATTCAACAAAGATTCCATCCGTTATGAAGCAACGTAATTCAGTACTATCAGTCTTGCAAAAAGCACTTTCAAGGTCACTTTGAAATTCTTTTTTAAACACATTATCACTCTCACCTTTTTCTATTTTTGCTGTTTCTCTGCAAATTATGCATATTGTATGTATATGTTACATGGTATAAGAATTTTGGCCATAGAACATTTCTTTCTTCAGGACAGAGCCCACTAACCAAACCTACCAAAGCTCTACATTTGTTATAAAAGCATAGAAGGAGACATTCTGTATCATTATGTAGAGCAGAAGTTTATTATCTTCTGCTTTGATCTCAACAAGAAGCAGAAAGTAGAGGTATTGCATCTGTTGCAAGTAACTAATCCAGCAACTCATTAACAGCTGGTGAAGAAGGAGCAGCAACATTACTGCTGCTTCTACGGGCCAGGATAGAGTAAGTCTAAGTGCCTCAAAAAACATGGTTTGCTCAACTGGCAAGCTGCCACTACAATAAGCACTGACCTCCTTTTCTCTTCAGAGTAATGGATGAAATGAAGTTAAAACAGATTCACGCAAGCTTTTTTCTTTCTCCTAGTTGCTTTCAAGAGAATTGCTGGAGGAAGAAAAAGCCTCATTGATTCAAGAAACACATATTCCTTCTGTGCCCTTCCCTAACCTCATGGGGAAAGGAAATGATTGTCCACCATTGGTAATAAACCTAATAGCAGATTGAATAATAACTGGTAGCGTGAATTTTAAAGAAGGCGGTATTCAGATGATACCATTTCATGTACACAAGATGCTAGCACAGAAAAAAACAAGACAGAAGGTTAAAAGAACCTCAAACATTTGAGCAGGCAGCAAAATACAAGGAGATAGCTGCTGTAAGCTTGTATTACATTCGGAAGAATAACCAAACTGATACAAACACGGACAAGGCATTTTGTTTCCAAGTTTACAGCCATCATGCTCTGCAGCTATGTTGCTTGCGAAATGCAATGGTATGGCAACACAGTACGTAAGCTACAGAAATGCATTACAGAAAATCTGTATTAGAAGAACAAGATCACATAGTGTAAGACATGCAAGAGGCTGAAACAAATGGCTGAGGTCATCAGAACAGGTGTCTGCAAACCAGTGACACTTGCTCAACTCTACAAACCAATGCAAACAATATGCAAACCCACAGGATAAGGAAAACAGGAAAAGTTACACAACTTTAGCTCCAAGCACTAACAAACTAATGGGTAAGTTAAGTATGATGAGGGGAGGGGCAGAACTGAGTTCTGACTAGTCGTACTCTTCACAGAATCACTTTTTTGTTATCTTAAAATCTTAGTATTGTCCCATAAAACTTAGCCATGATCTATACATAAATTAATGAATAAAAAGCAGAAGAAAAAAAACATTTATCCTAAATACAAAGGGCAAAATAAGGACAAATTTACTCTGATAATGTAAAAGATTATGTTTTCTGTAACTAAATTTCGTTGTCAAAAATCAGGTGTGTGCAAGTGACAACTGGGAATCTTATTCTATTACTGCCCACCACATTCTACCTTGCTAAATACTCAATTTTATGGAGAATCCAGAACAGATTAGCAGCAGTCATTTTTCACCTATATCAGCTGAATTTCTATCCTCACATCTTTCCCCCCTTTCACCTGATCCATCTTCTTGCATCATGGGCTTTCTATACACTAACCTCTTTTGTCAGAATATCAACATGCAGTACTCTTTGATTAACACTAGTGTTAGCAGAACCATCAAAGGGAGCAAACTCTTAACCTTCAACATTAAGACTTAGAGCACTTAAAAATTCAGAAGCATGAGGACTCTTTGAACCCTAGATTAATAAAATCAATATACTTGTAAGGCATTGCTGTAAAATAAATGACAACAAGAAAATTCATCAGTTTTACATATAAAATGAACAGTTATTTTTACAGAGTTCCTTCCTTCATATGAAGAGCCCCTTCATGTAACTGGACTCAAACTAAAAATGCATCCTTGATTCTCTTCTGATTTACAATTAAATCCAAATTAATTTCTACTTTAAAAAAAAAGACTTGTAAACTTTTTCACAGAAATTACAAAATGCTTGATGTTGGAAGGCACCTTTGAAGATCGTCTAGCCCAACCAACCCCTCTGCTCAAAGCAGGGTCGTCTACAGTATGTTGCCCGTGACTGTGTCCAGTCAGGTTTTGACTCTCTCCAAGGATGGAGACTCCACAACTTTCCCGGGCAACCTGTTCCACTATTCGACCATCCTCTCAGTAAAAATATTGTTAATGACCTGAGCACTCTCCAGAACAACTCTATAACATCAGAAAGATGCATGTGTGTGCCTTCAGTTTCTTTAGTCTTTATACAATTATTACACTACCTGTGAACTGAGTTTTCTGTAGAGTTCTGAAAACAAAGCAGCATCTGCTTCCCTTCTTTGTCGTACAACTATTAAAAAAAAGAAACATAGATTAAAAATTTGAAAAACGTATAATAGTTTTGAGTATAAGAAGTGTAAGAGTTTTCCTGTTTTCATGTTATCTGCATTCCAGCCCTGAAAATTCTTGCATTGGAAGTGATGCAATGTAAGTACCTGTTTTTCTCAGAGCAATCAAAATATATACCTCTTAAATAAGTGCCCTTTTGAAGTCCAGTCTGCCATTCTGTAGGTTTAGGGAATTAAAACATAACTGAAAGCAGATATGCATTAAAGAATGCTATAAAGCCCTTCAGAAAATTAAGTGTAAATGTTCCTGTTTTAGGCAATCAAAGCAAGAAACAAAAGTAGTAATGCCACTTGCTCAAAGTCAAGCAGAATTCCAAGATCACACACTTCTATATATTAAGAAAAATAAGTCTCAATCACTGCCAGTTACATAACAGAAGTCTTTGCTCAAAGGAAAAACATCTTTGAGCTTTAAGAGGTCTTCAGAAAAGCCTTGTTACATCAGAAAGAGCCAGTTGCTGCTTTTTTTTTTTTTAAAGATAAAACAAAAACATCTGAAGAAACCTCAAGAATTAAAAAAAAGCTGTTAAATGTTAGAATTGTTAATTAGCATCAAAAGCCACTGCTAAGTACACTTTGGCAAATAAGTCACTTCCTGCACGGTAACTCCAAAATACCTGTAAATTTAGAAGGATATATCCAGTCACTTGTTACATGAACACTAACATCAGCCTACAAGCTGAAGTTGAGCAGAAGGAAAATGAGGGAAGATAGCCCTCTTCAAAACTCCTGGCAATAGGCCCAAAGCACGTAGAAACTCATTGTGCAGAAAGCGTATACTGTAGATTCCAGTGTTTTGGAGTTGCATCTAGAGACATTCTAATGGGCTTATTTGCCTATTAGCAAGAGATGGAAGCTCTGCATTAGCAAAAAAAATAGACAAGTATTTTAAAACAGTTACAACCACTGACTTCCGTTACCCTAATTCAATCTCCCTGACTGAACAGTCAAAGCTCAAATATGAATCTTTAATTTAATTAGCGTAGTTCAAGTAACTGTTTCTGGACATTCCCCTGTAGAGCAGACAATCTGCTGAAAGCAGTATTTGGCTTTTCCAGAAGAATGCATCACATCCCCATTGGATTCACACAGTGCAACACTTGACTCAGAGCAGCATACAGCACAATGGAACGTAACTGCAACATAACTTACACTGTCACAGTCTAATGTTTTAGTTTTTAGAAGGTGGTTGCAGAAAACTTGTAGAGAAACTGAAGGCAAGAAATATCAGGTAAGTCACATAAACAATTCCATCAGTTCCCAGGATGCTCTTTCAGCAAGTTTCACACAGGTGCTCATGAAGTTAATTGCGCCAAAGTATAATATTTCTAAAGTGCACATCACAAAAATATAAGTCTTCTAAAAAGAACTATGAATTTGTAAAGTCTGAGTACTATTAAAGTGAAAGGAGTGCAATATTAATTGTTCTTTATTTTTTATGGTGGCTAAGATACAAAGTCAATGGCAGCAAGGGAAGTCTAAGCTGAGCATTCAGAAAAATCTGAGCTGTGAATACAAATAGCTACTCAGGAATACTAACTAGGGAATTAATGGAATTTCCAAGATATTTTCAGGGATGAGTATTAATAACAGATAAGATAACTATCTGTAAGGCAGAGTTGTGCCATTTTCAGAGGAATAAAGTGATCAAATAACTTCTTGAAGAACTTCCATTCCTATTTCCAAGAAAGAAACAAAGATGCGCTTACGTTCTTTCTTGATTTTCTCCGCTACAAGAAATTCATCTCGTTCAACAGTGGGAGCAAAGTTGCTTCCAATAACTCTCACTGCATACTGAAACTGTTGGGCTGCATCAGCTGAAAGAAAAAAGGAAAACCATCTCAGTTAAGCAAAGTGTTAAAGTTCTGTTAAAATAAATTAAAAAAAAAGTGGTTAGACATGAGATTACATTACATTTCGGCTCAGTATTAATGCCTCTACAGCATACTCATGTTCCCATTTATTGACCTGAAAAATCAATCAAACAATAACGCCACAGACATGTCAAGTGCCCTTAGAAAACGTCAGGTAAATTCCTACTCCTTGTAAAGGAATAACTGTAATAACAAGCGGGGAAAGGTACATAAGAAAAAGCAAGTGTAAATGTGTTGTGTCAGCTACTTGAATCCTCACACTTCCTGACTTCAGGAAAAAAAAAACAAACAATACATCTAAGCAATTCTGCACATTAAGTCTGTTTTGCATACAACAATTATGTGTGCAAGTGCATCAGACTCTTTGTGTTTTATTTAGTCAGTTAAGCAGTCAAACTTTCAGAGAAAATTGTAGAGTAATGCAGCAATGGTTCAGCCAAGGAAAAAGCAAGAATGCTGGCTTGGACAAATACATACAAAAAGAACAGAAAAATGGAATACGGTAAAGGTCCACTAGAAGCAGAAATACTTTAAGCATTGAATCATCTCTTAAATTAACTAATATTTACAATTGGAAAAAAAAAAATCACTTGGAGATAGGAGTCAATTGCTGATTAAATGCATGAAAATCTCCAGAAATTTATGGAAAGGAGAAATTTGAAATCAGAATGTGCTGCATTCTTTTTGAATGCCTATTTTTTACTGTCTTGTGATATAAATGCCACCCACTGGTCCTAATCTACTAGAATACAACTGTAGACCAGCAAACACTAACCAGTTCACGCAAAGCAGTACTTCACACAATCAGGAAAAAAGCCTGCTCAGACAGAATCATTAATATTTAACAGTATTTGACAATATTGGCCTACAAAAGGAGCAAGGTTATCATTCTACTTCCAGGGAAGAAAGTGCCAATATCCAGACCACTCTAAGGTCACAAGTCTGCATAACTTAAATGCCTCCCAGAAAGAATAGTTCTACTGTTAGACTAAGGAACCTCTTATTTGCAACAGGGATTTGAAAATACAAATATAAAAGAATTTAATAGTTCATGTGTTGATAGCTGAAACTGAACTGATGAACCAGGTGGGAAGAGTTAAGTATGAGGAAGTGTTTCTGAGTAATTCTTGGGTATAATACATGTCATTGCAGAACAACTCAAGATTTTCAAAAGTATTCTGCAAGGCCAGTTAAAGTCAAATACTGGCACTGAGTCATCCCAAACAATAGTAAGAGTTTTATCTCCCGTTAATTCATCAGCTGTCTACCTAGCAGCAGTTAGGCAAGAGCTAGGGTTTTCCAGTAATTCTGACATATTTTTGGCATGTTGTTATAGTGACTTAACAGGGGCTACAAATTAAAAATAAAATTGCTAAGAGAGTTCCAGGTCAAGCATCTAGGATGAACTAAAGTCAGGAGAAGGATCAAGGGTACTTTTTCAGTTATGACGTGTATTTAGATTAAATAATAAACTCTCTCACTGATTATTCACTAAAAAGCAGGAGAGAATGGATCTCCATTAAACTAGTTCAATACAAGTTATAGAAAAATACAAAAAGAAAGAAGCAATTAAAAAAACATAAATAGATGTCATCTTTAAAAAAAACCCCAAACAACAAACACATGGACACAAACACCCCAACCACAACAAAAACACAAGAACTTCCCCCTACAGTTCCTTAGATGCATTACCCTGGTTTTCTAAGGAAAATTATGTTCTGAAATTAACTTCTATGTCCACCTGCATCACCCTATCCCTTAGGGATTGCCTTTTTTTTTTTTTTTTTTTTTTTTTTTTTAAACCAAATTTGATAGAGATCTCAGGGATACCAAGTTAAACAGGTTTCATAGAAACTGGGGACTGGTAGAACAAACATCCAAACAACTCTCCCTGGGGGAGACAGCGTAGTGAAAGCTCAGTGGTTAAGTATTCCCCCTTGTTTGCCTGCACGGAATTGGCAATATCAGGTACTGCCTCCTGCCCCAGCGAGCATGAAGGAAGAGAGACCTGGAGGGTGAGGGAAGAGGCATTTCTGAATAGAGCTACAGGGAATGAAAGCACAAGCCAGCAGTATTGCAGCTGAGCAATGCAGGGCATTTACTGAAGAGAAGACTTGCAACACAAATCTACAGGCAATAAAGACATATTTAACTTTACTGAACGAACTTGTTTATGATACATTTATGATCTTGCAGTATATCACAGTATGTTATCTTTTAAGAGGGTTGAATAACAAAATATGTAGTTGATTTTAAAAAAAAAGTAATTCTGCTATGTCTGGACAATTGAGCATTATTCACTCAGCTGCTTCTGCTAACTTTTCAGTACATGCTATGATTTATACTGCAATTATCAGTAAGCCTAATGCTTGGAGAAAAATATAAAAATCAGGGCGTTATATTTTACACTGAATGACAATGCACAGTTCTTCCATGTAAGCGATGCTGTATTTACTGTGTTTATTCATTTTTTAAAAATTCTTTGGTTCTGAACAAAATGTTTCATATCAGAGTTTCAAAAAGATTTAAGTGCTCTGTTTCCTCTCTGTTGTTCCCTGTGGTTTTGGAGGTTTAGATTAAATTCAAGCGAACCAAGATCTACACAATGAAAAATGAAGTGGGTTTACTGTCTTTAGTCACCTGATGAGATAATTACAAAATCCAGCAAAGATGTGTACAAAGCCTCTAGGGGCACTCTGGAATTTCATTTCTCCAGAAGAACTGACTCAGAAAGATGGTTATACATTGCCAAAGTTTGGGTGGGGTTTTCTTGGTTGATGATGTTGGAATGGGGATTTACCTCAAAACAGTAGAAGAAAATTACAGACTTTGCCATTTTTGTGTTTTCCAACCTACCTCTGACACTACAGCTTTTAGAAAGCCACGTGAGCTTCTAGTTCTGTGGTACAAGGGAATATTGATAGCAAGAATGAGAGACAAAGAAACATGAAAGTTGCTGGACAGAAACCTTGAAGATTTAAACAGAAGTCCTCAAATTGAAAACACAACAGATACATTATTCATATCAAGTAGCAGGATTTTCTTCCTGTAATGGGGAAGTTTTAAGAGAGATGTTTAACCTTCTATAATAAACTTCTGTTTCAATATAAACCATAGCAAGACTATTCAAAGCACAGAAACTTAGCACAGTCTTTTCCATACTGCCCTATGAAAGCTCTCTAGTTGAAAGACTACAATTCCATCCAAAAAATTCTGATTATTAAACCTGTTACACTAGTAACAATATGGAACAAAGTTATCCACACTGTACACATACAGATTTGCACTGGTAATTCAAGAGCATTGAAGCAAGACTGGTTTTATATTATATTTTATTCGGATTTTCATGTTTTATTCATATCAAGTCTAGCTTCTCTTTTACAAACAAAACTCCCTGCTGTGGGAGTTTCTTGAGCAGATTATTTCTTATGAGTCTGTAAAATAGCTTCAGTACCTAAAGTGATTAAACATAACTTAATACGGATATCTGTCAGTAAAATAGAAATTCACATAGTTTATAACTAATGGACACATTTAACTGCTTCCCTCTTTAAAGAACAACCATTATGACAGCAGACCGGCTTAAAATACACAGCTGTCTATGTATGCGTACCTCCTTCTTCATCAAAAAGTGATTACAGCATGACTATTATGCAACAGCAAGCTCAACATACATGATGCACAAAATTGATGCAGCTATTTGAAGGGTAAGGGGGGAAAGAGCACTGAGCATGGCTTGTTTTCCAGAGGTCTGATCAGAGCAGTGAATGCAGATAGAGACAGCCACTCGCCCTCAGACTACATCCCTCAAGTAATACACACATACATACACAATTAATGACACTGGCAAGCTGCCATACAGCTGAGCGAAGAAATAGCATGTGTGAATCACCAAAAAAATTTTTAAAAATGTCTCCTTAGAGCAGAGCAATCTATCAATAATTCAAAGATCTATACTCTACTCAGTCACTCAAACTTTCCTACAAACAATGTAGTACTAAAACTGAACTACTTCGAAAGGCAGATAACAGCATTTTAAAGCTGCAGAAAATACAAGTGTAGCACATGGAAAAAATACAGAAGCAATGCACAGGAAGAATTTGGTTGTAAAGAAAGCAAGGACAGATAGGACAAAAGGTAAAGTTTAAAGTAGAAGTTCAAGAGACAAAGATACAATTGGCCAATATACTTCCAAGAAGCCAGTACTTCAGAGGGAATGCTGAAATTGAGCAAGTTTTTTGCTAAAAAGAAGCTTCTAACATTACCTATAATTTTAGGAAGTTAACCAAAATTCACTTTACAGTCTTATATTCTTTCAACACCACTGGCTTCAGAGATTAGCAAACTCTCTCCACTATCTCTTCCTCCAGTCAGCTGTCTGTCATCCTAGACAAAAGTTTTGCTTAAATGCAGATGCTAATTATTGTAAAACAATTACACTCCAAACTGTGTTCAATGCTCTAGGGGCGGCACTGACTGGCAAACCCTCAAAAATCCCAAAATTCTTTCCTGTAACAAACTGTTTGCTAAACACCTAATGCGCTACTATTGCAAAACTAAGCCTGGAAGAAAAGCTGTAGAACTCAAGAACCTTCTCACGTGTACCATGAGCAGATACTGTATTTGTCAATATAGTAATGCTGCTGTATTTTCTGTTTTAACTATATCAGAAGTTCTATATCAGTATGAATTATTACCTGGCAAAAAAAGCAATTGCATTAATATGATGTCACATACTGATAAACTAAAATACTAGTCCAGAATGTCATTAGTGTTACTACTTTGGTTTTGAAGAGAATCTGCACACTTTGTAGGCAGAATGCTTGTTCCTGTAGAAAACATTGTGTTTGACAAGTGCAATTTTAGGTCTAGCCCAGTTATGAAGCAGTCCTGAAAAGAACTTTATTTTGCATCAGTCTTCTGCTTTAGTCAATGATCTTAAACTTCTCTGTTTTACCTTCATTTCTTTCAGAAAGAAAAATAGTAAAAACAAGTTATAAAATGTAAACGTAAAAATATTCTGTTCATGCAAGTTTTTATTTGAAGCATTTTAAGTTTATTCCTAACTAACAGTCTTTCCAGTCTCCACACTCCTCTACTACAAAGGAAAAAAAAACCAACAAAAAAACACCAAACCCACCAAATAAAATCCAAACCACACACACTCCCATGTCTTTCCTTACTTCGAAGTTGTCCACAAACTTTGAAGCACAGCACAGGAAACAGAACTATTCTTTTATTATGTTAATATTGCTGGCTCTTGTATTGTCAGTAAACAGATTTATAGTCCCACTGGACTACCTGCAATGCAGTCAGACAATCTTCTCAGAACTTTCCCTCACTCTTAATTTCTGCCTAACTTGTCAACTTGCATTTGCTTCTGTTATTAGCACAGGTAAAAAAACCTCCATATCACCTTTTGAATGAACTCTATGCTTCCCCCCCCCCATGAAATTTTAACATCTATTCCAATAGTTCAGAGTTTAAAAATCCCAAAACAAACAGCAATAACAAAACTGCCACTGACATTACATAGATTAAATGAAGGCCGTAGTATGGACTTCAGGTAGCAAACTGCTCTCTGAAGACTGAAATACTACTTTCTAGAGCATGCGCACCTCCAGAAGTACTTTGGCACACAAAAATTTTCTTAGGATTCAAAACGAGACAGATGTAGCTTGATTATTTACAGCAATACGATTTGATTCCATTGGAGGCACTAAGAGTTCTTACAACTGACAAGCTTGTACAGCAGTCTACAAAGTCTCCAAGATGACCAACAGGTTTGTGAAAGACAGCTAAGAACAAGCAGCTTTTTGTCAGAAGGATTAAATTCACTGCCCAAAGAGGGGCATGCAACCCTATATAACTGCCAGAGTCCACAAATACGGGGGAAAAAAAAATATTCATAGAAATTACTGCACAGGTGACTGCGGACACACAGTGCCATGGGAAGCCAGGTTTAAGCCCTTACTGGGGAACTGGCTAAAGCACAGGAGCAGAGAGCTTTCAAACCTTAGTTCTAAAAAAAAAAAAAACCCCCAAAAAAAGCTGAGATACTTTTGTTTTGTTTTAATTTTCAATAGAGTTCTTCCAGGTAACTCAGCAGACCTTGTAAATGAATTTCTCAGAGGCAGACCTGTTTGCGAAAAAACCCCAGTAACTAGGCCTATGCAGCTGACTGATTTTGGAAACAAAGCAAACCATCTACTTAGTGGATGGTCCCAAAGAAGAGAGAATAGAAAGAGGATAGGTCCACCACTGGGAGCCTCTGCAGTCATGTTCCATCATAGCACAAATTCGCTTCAACGTAAATCTTTAACAAGTGGGGAAGGTGGAGGCCGCCTAAGGCCCTCACGGGCAGAAGGGAAAGAATCCTCTGGGGAGCCTGTTGCCTGCTGGGTTTATGGAGGACTTCAGGCACGGGACTGCAGAATGGAGACACGGATGCAGAATAAGACCGCTCATCCCACATTAGCTGTAAGTGCACTATTATGATACAGACATTATATAAATGGAATCCTTCAGCTCCTTCTGAAGCCATAGCTTCCTCACAAACATAACAAAACACAAGTGCTGAGAAGGAACATAGCCAAGCAGCACAAACATTCTGAAGTACAAACTCAGGGAATGTACAGGCAGGAAGAACCATTAGATAGTCAAGTCTCAACTCCTTTCTATTATTTACCCATTACATTTCACCCAATTACATTAGTACCTTGTATTTTACTAGAGCACTTACTCCAGGAAGGTTTCAAAAGCTAGGATTTCAAGAAAATCACAGCAGGCTAACTAACTACACAGATGGTTAAAGATGGCTGTTTGTACCTAGCTTCAGTCTCGTTACCGATTTTTACTAGGAATTTCTCTAACGAATTTAAAGATCTCTTACGTATCTGAGCTTTTTCTCCCCTAAACTCTGTAGGAGTAATTGAACATTATAAATTACTTAGCAAAGACTAAACTGATAATACTTGTAAAGTTTGCTTCAAAAAAGAGAACACATATATAAAGCAGCCTACTTTCATCACTACACAAGGAGGGGAGAAGCTGCACGTAGACCACTAACCACACACAAATACCATACTTCAAATTTATCCTGGGCTGAAAGGAAATCACAGTTACAAGCCTGAAAAACAGTAAGATACTACATAATTTGTCTGGTGGTTTCCTTACCACCAAGGGATACATGCATTTACCTCAACACAGGGGATGCTGGTACTAACAAAATTCCCTTATGGTCTTTGTTCCTTGGACATAGAAACCAGGGGGGGAATAACCACCATACACACCTTTCATGACTGAGATGCCTTTCACAGACTTTTATCAGTCTCTATGCACTTTGAATCAATATTTGAGCTGATGACAAACTAACGCAGGTACTACAGTTGAGTGTTTCAAGAGCAGTCTTATGTTGGAAGGGTGAGCCTTCAGTGCTAGAGTCCCTCATAACACAGGAATAAAGAGCAGGGTAAGGATGGGCTTCCCATCTGTCACATGCATAAAAATACATGTAATGGTAAACATGGCAGACAACCCACACTATTTTTTTTTTTTTTTTTTAAGTTATTACTTCAAGGGAGTCCTCAGATAACCCATACGTGAACAGATGTAGTGAGCTATAGGATGCACGCAGCAGCTTAGCACGATTTTGGGCAAAATTTCCCCTTTCATCAGTCACACACAAAAGAGATTTTGTTTACATTGGTAGAATCCCAGCATATAGGAATAGGTCCAACATTTATTTAAAAAACAACAAAAATCAGAGTTCTCTTGCATGTTTTCGCATATACTGCTTGCAAATAAGTTTCTTATTCCAGTCAGAAGAGATGGAGATGTACAGAAACTATGGCTTCAAAAAGGCTAGATCCAAATTTGGTAGAAGTGAGCCACCTCTCCTCAATACTCACACCTTGATTGATAAGCGCAGAGGTTTCTGTTTCTATTCTCATGCTCTGTTTAAGTTTTATAAGTATCACAGACCTAGATAAGATAGTCAATACCAAGAAACAAGTTTAGATTGAGTTTAGAGTGCAGTCCCTTTCAAATCTAAGAAAAAGAGGCACGAAGGAAACAGGATTAGGCAATATAGAAATAATGTCCTCACAGAGACCTCCTCTATTCCAGTAAAGCAAGACAATCTCTTTTTCAATTTTTATTTTTTCTTCTTGTTTTTCTTTTTGGAAGCAGAACTAGCACAATAATTTGAGATTTCTGGCAGCAAAAAGTTTGAAGTGCTCTTAAGTAAGAACATATACCAACTGCATTAGAAAAAAGTTTCCAAGGGATGTTAAAAGCAAGAAACAGCTTTAAAAGCAGAGCTATAATAGCACCTTAGAATTGTAGGCCGAAGTGAAATAGCCTTTAATACACAGTTAAACCAGCTGCTAAAAGAAATGTGTGGTTACATAAAAACACAAGAGAGATTAAACAGTTTAGAAATACTGTTGATTTGGGGGAGATAGGAGAAGAGTAGAAACTTGCCACATCTTGATAACACCTCACATCAGGAATTCCTGTCACAGAATTATTATAGATTGACATTTCTGGAAATGGGAAATGTATGGCCTTGCAGAAGACTTAAACACACAATGGAGAGGGAAAGGATTTTAGAAAACAAAACAAAACACAGAAGTCAACAGCTGTTGATCATAGAATCATAGAACCATTTAGGTTGGAAAAGACCCTTAAGATCATTGAGTTCAACCAATCAACAGAATGCTTCTGTGAAGGAGTCCGTACTCAACATTTCAGTGAAGACAAAGAAATTCCAACTTCTTCCCAACTCTTCCAAGCTTCTCAGATGAATCACAGAATCACAGAATGGTTTGAGCTGGAAGGGACCTTTAAAAACCATCTAGTCCAACCCCCCTGCCATGGACAGTGATGGCTTCCACTAGACTAGGGTGCTCAAAGCCCCATCCAACCTGACCTTGAACACTGCCAGGGATGGGGCATCCACAACCTCTCTGGGCAACCTGCTCCAGTGTCTCGCCAGGCTCATCATAAAAAAATTCTTCCTTACATCCAATCTAAACCTACCCTCTTTTAGTTTAAAAACCATCACCCCTTGTCCTGTCACTTCAGGCCTTGGTAAAAAGTCTGTCATTCTTATAAGCCCTCTAAGTATCGAAAGGCCACAATCAGGTCTCCGTGGAGGCTTCTCTTCTCCAGGCTGAACAACCCCAACTCTCTCAGCCTGTCTTCACAGGAGAGGTGCTCCAGCTCTCTGACCATTTTCATGGCCCTCCTCTGGACATGCTCGAGCAGGTCCATGTCTTTCTTATGTTGGGGGCCCCAGAGCTGAACACAGTACGCCGGGGGGTCTCATGAAAGCGGAGTAGAGGGAGAGAATCACTTCCCTTGACCTGCTGGCCACACTTTTTATGGAGCTCGGGATATGGTTGGCTTTCTGGGCTGTGAGCGCACATTGCCAGCTCATATCCAATTTTTCATCCACCACTATCCCCAAGTCCTTCTTTGCAGGGCTGCTCTCAATCCATTCATCCCCCAGTCTGACTGATATTGGGGTTGCCCCGCCCCAGGTGCAGGACTTTGCATTTGGCCTTGTTGAACTTCATGAGATTCACACGGGCCCACTCCTCAAGACTGTCAAGGTCCCTCTGGATGGCATCCCAGCCCTTCCCTCATGCATACCAGCTGCGCCGCTCAGCTTGGTGTCATCTGCAAACCTGCTGAGGACATACTCAATTCCACTGTCTGTATCATTAATAAAGATACTGACCAGCATCAGTCCCAATACAGACCCCTGAGGGACACCACTTGTTACTGATCTCCATTTCAACATTGACTGCAACTCTTTAGATGTGGCCATCCAGCCAGTTCATTATCCATCAAATAGTTCATATCTTTCCAATGCAGAGATAAGGATGGTGTGTAAAACGATGAGGTGCTGTCTCCAATAGATGGAAATATAAAGTTTGAGAGAGACAATAAGTGTGTTTTCACCTTGTCACTCATTTTCTAGACTTCTAAGATAGCAGTAATTGACATACAGGCCATGTTTCAGTCAGTTTCAACCCAATTCTTTACAACAAGTCAATACTCAAAACTATTAGTTACTGTCATGGAAATACCTAAAGGTAACTGGGAGTGACTTGCCAGAAGAGAGTGGCAAGGAGGGAGAAAAGAACACATAAAAGACTTTATAGCCACCACGAATAAGGAAGAAAGCCACCTCTCATACAAGAAAACAGGTACAAGAAAAGCTATGGCACAAATTTGTCTAGCAAACGATGCTTATAAAGACAGCAACTTAAAAAAGGAGACTTCACAGATGCACCTCTTCCCTTCCACCCTCCAACTGCTTACTAAAAACAGTCTTTGCCTTGACTGCAACAGACAGAAACTTACACAGACAGGCAAGAGATTCATTCCTTTGCTGGAGGATCACAGCAGCACCAAGCTGTAGAGGACCTAGCAGATGTCAATGGCTTGAGCACACACCGGAGGAAGGCGGAGAGATTTCTTAACCGTAAGACGAGCCACCTTTTTGCCCCAAACACCCCGCCAGCGGTGCCCCATCCCCGCCATGAGGAGAACGCCGTTAGCAGCCAGCGATGGCAAAAGGACACCAAGGCAACC
>JAOBAS010000056.1:2190945-2219045 GCA_025311575.1 Elanoides forficatus
GTTTGGAATTTCGGAAAACGGCACTGCCGAGAACGGCCATTATAAAGCAATAAGGTCAGAGATTTTTTTATTATTATTTTTAATTTTATTAACCTTACTTTGTTTACTTATTTCCCCAGGTGCATTATTTCTCCTGCCAATAGCAACTCCCACATCTGTGTGAGCTGAAAGCCACAAGGTCAAGGTTTGGGTTTTTCCTTATATCACAGGGGAGAAGAGACAGCAACCAGTTGGCAAAGGAGGAACCAATTCTTTCCATGCTTTTGTTCTAAATGCCAAAAATATTCATAAACTGATAAGCAATGTTGTCTTGTGATTGTATTTGAAGTAGAAGTTTTCTGACAGTGTACTCTCTAAGGGGCCAGTCTGAAGATCTCACTCTATAATGCTTTTTAAAGTGTTTATTGATTTTTCTGCTCTCCTCTCAGTGTTTGGAGAGTTTTTCTGATACTAATTTTTTCCTTTCCAATAAACTAGTCAAGAAAATGATGAAATTAGCTATATCTCTAGCTGTGTTAAACGCATAGGGTAAACAATTTTAAAAATAGAGGAAAACATAGTCATTTTCTTTCCTGAAGCGTTATTTTGAGTACAGCAATTAGTCATTTTGTAGCAATATGTACCATACTTCCAGACAAAAATGACTGTCAAGGTTAACAATATCCCCTGCAGAATACATCTTGAGCTTCGTCTTCCTACAAATACTGGAAGAAAAATTGCTATTCACTTTAGTGAACCATTCATATTCATGAAGCTGATCATCCATCTCCTAAAGTCCACTTCATACCAGCCTGAGCTTTTTTCCATTACAGTTCTTGAAATTACTGACTTCATTCACAGTATTAGGAGAAGTCTGTGTACATTACTATATATTTGTAAGGAAAGGCATAAACAAATCTCAATCCATAGCCTTCTTAAGAGAATAAGAACAATTCCTAGTGTTCCTGCCTGCCACGTTCTAGCCTGACGATTAATATCCCATGTATCTAAATTAGTCAATACCGTATTTTTCTCTGCTTCCTGCATTAAGCTATTGAATCGTTTTGCTATCCCTGGGTAAAAAGCTACCATATTCTATTAAGTTAAGAGGTGCAATAAATTGGTCTAACAAAGTGACTTTTAAGGCCTAAATTTACAAAGGGATGTGGGACTTTGTGTCCCCATGGCCATTAAAAAATTGATGGGTTTTAGGCTTGTAAACGTCTTTGTGAATCCAAGCCTACATTTCATGCTCCCAGATGCTCAGATTATAGGATGCTGTAGAACTTCAAAGTACAGTTTATTGTTACCATTGTTGAACTAGTAGCAATAGAGGGGCTATAACCAAAAAGAGCAGCACTGGAGCTACAAAGATTTGCCAATTCTTAGGTGTGTGATTTAGCAGGGGAACCAGGTTTGGCTCCTACCTGCAGGAACATTTCTTTGTCCTGTGGCAGGGTAGTTTTTCTGTAGGTGACTTCTTTGAATCTGTTCAAAGATTTCTTAAATATAATAGCTGGTGGATTAGAAACTAATCTCAGCACTTCCTCCCTCCTGCAATTCTGTGGCAGTTAAAAGCATATTCTAGGAGAGTCAGGCTCCCAGAGACAGACATAAATACACGAAAGATACAATCAGATAGTAACTGGAGCCTTTGAGAAGGAGGTTTGTTGACTTTATTTCTTGGGTTTCCTCTGTGTGATTAGATCAGCTCTTAACTGAGAGCCTATGTAGATGTATCCAGTGTTTCCATTTATAATAACAGTCAGATAACACCTTCCATCTCAGAATGTCCATCCCTGCACAAACAGTTTTAGTATTCTCTGAGGAAGAAAAGGGTTAGAATCCCCATTGTATACAGAATAAAATATGGAAATGCGGACAGACACAGATGAAGCATTTTGCCCAAGGTTATAAAGGAAACATCTGCCCAGCCCAGGAATATAATACAGATATTCTCTTTTTCTTGTACTTTAACCACAGAATCATCTTTCCTTCCTACTTTCAGTGGTTTTAAATACTGCAATTATCCTTTGACTGCTTTCTATTTAAAGACAGGGATATGTACTCAGCACATCTCTAAAAGGCACACCAGCAGCATACATTTGTTATGAATAGATTGTTCAGGTTTCCTAAACCTGCAGAAAGAAGTCATTATTATCTTTCTGTTGCCAAAAGCATTTTAAAACTCAGAAAACCCTCTTATCCTCAGTATAAGAAAAAATAGTGAACACTATGTTCCAAATAATTTAGAAAGAATAGTTTCTCTCATGAAGATTGGAATTCACTGGATCATGATTACAGTTATTACTATTGCTTTATGAGGGAGAGAGTATAATAACAGTGGCATAATCTTTGCGTTAAAGTCTTCTAATAATCTTGTTTAGGAATATCTTTTCTCCAAAATGAGTTCCTGGTAATTTGAAGAAATGAGATTTGCCCTCAGTTGTTTCTGATTTGTTACAGAACTGCATAGCAAGGATTATTGTCCTGGCTTTTACAGACACCGAGACAACCAAGTATGTGATCAAATAATCAAACAAAGCAAAGTCCACTCAGGATACTGTGCAGGTTCATTTCATTTCCCAGTTGCTTCCTCCACTGGACAGAAACTAGACAGAACTGTTTATCAAACAGTTAAGATGGAAAACATTACACTGAGAAATTCCAACACAGTCTTTGAGAAGGAATTTCAACAGCAAACCTTACATGAGCTAATACTTGAAAAATCAGTGTTAGCTGAAAATCAGAAATTTTCCTGAATTGTATAATATAATGTGAGGCGCCTAAATTGAGTTGTGGGCACCTTAGGATTCCAGGTGCCTAGTTACGTTTGCCTGAGAGAAAAGTAGTCACGTTTATCGTGGGAGGAATTCACAGTATCCGAAGCTGTTGGGAAAAAAAGAAAGTCTGTGGCTCTGTAATTATAGACTGCCCTGCATCCGTGAGGCAGGAGTACTGCCACGCACTCAGCCTTGGCTCCGGGTTCTCGATTTCCATTTGCCATTACTTTGCAAGGCCCTATATCGTAGGGAGCTGCAGCAATTCTTCAGCAACGACAATACACCACCACCACTGCGTTTATCTAGCCTGTACTTACTACCTGTGTTGCACTGGTGTTGACTCTTTAAAAGGTTAGGTAAGCAGGAGAAAATGCACCTTTCCTGATGACGTACCACAGTATTACCGCCTTACCCGTGCTTATCCATCGACGTTTGCTGCAGCAGGGCTGCGCAGCCTACTGCCGGCGGACCGGGGGTGCCGGTTCCTCGGGCGCGCAGCATTGCTCCCGTCCGGGCCCCGCACGTTGCCTACTTGTACGTGGAAAGCCGGGCAGAGGCGGGAGGCTCCTGGGTGCCCAGGGCTTGTTCCAGTATGGAGTCGGGAACCGGGAGGCTTATCCTCGTGAGAAGTGACCCTGGGTGTTATATGTCAAGGTAGTTTTAACTCCAGATGACGGACTCCGCGTATCTTCATGCAGAGTAGTGGAAAGAAGTTCTGAGGGGGCTGTTTGAAAAAAATTAATCTAATAAGGGAACTAATACGTTAATAAGTACTGGCCCAGCTAACATATTGTGTGCATCTGCTAATCACAAATTTTCTCTGATTTAATCACCCATTACATTTTAAGGGTAAATTAATCATTGTTTGGAAATGGGCAAAGCTGTCCAGAGAAAGCTAACATTTTTAAAACTACAGCTCTCAGCTGGAAACGATAGAAAGAGCAAGCAATCAGCAAACTCTGGATTTCTGATGCCTACAACAAAGTTGGTCTCGTATAAGGTAATTTAATAAAAACATGAGGCCATTTGGTTGCATGATAAGAACAAGTTACAGACTGTTGGGAGAGACGTCTCCTGGTGAGCTCTGCAGATTATATTTCTACCCAGGCCGGCTTCAGAAGATGCAGCTGACCAAGTGCAACCTGAGAGCACAAGAGTACCAGAGCAGAGAGAGAAATGGGACAAGTAAACATAATCACTGAGACATGACGTTTGGTAAAACAAGCACAGGATCTGAATCTAATATTCTCCTGCTGTAGAAAACAGAACAACGCTGAAACGGATCAGAGCTCACGTCCGATCGCACAGAGACCTTTTCTCTCTTTGACATGGCGACTTATCGGTAAGCTGTGTTACAAACCTGCCGCTGCTTATCAGCATGAAACAGTAAAATTGGTAATGTTAATATCAGTTCTGTTATAAGGAGGATGGCATAAGAACGTGAGCGCAGGTTTATGTGGAATATCCAGCTGAAGTTATCTGGCCAGCAGAAAGGAGGAGAGCTTCAGTTAGCAGGACCATGTGCTTTTCCCCCAAGCACTGGGGATCCCTCGTTGCGTGCCCGCAGAAACGATGCTCGCGTCCACGCAAAATGTCGGGCAGGGCTGGTCTTTTGGGCCTTCAGGAGATCTACGTGCAAAACATCAGAGGGCCTTGTGAAAAATAGTGTTTGAAGTTCATCCCCGTTCAAGGAAGCGACACCAGGTGGCACTACAGAAGGCAAAGAAAATCGAGCAGTTATTAAAAAACCAGTGCTGGCTCAAGCAACCCGTGTCCGCCCCCCCCGGGATCCTCTGCCAGGGGCAGGGGCAGGGGCACAGGCTTGGTGGCACAGCCCTGCCGGGGGCCGTCGCCACTTACTTCATCATTTCTCTGAAGGAGCTGTTGCGGGTCGGCAGAGATGATTAATAAAGGGCCGGTATGGTTTGTTGGGGTGGGGTTTTTTTTGAATGCAGACTGCATCTTGCGCTTGGAAGAAGAGGGCTGCTCGGTTTTGCTTTGCTGTAACGGGATGCATTAACTGTTCACCGCATATCCCTGGTTTCTGCCCGCTGTCTGAGGCTGCTGCTGTTTGTGCGCGCTCTAGAGACGGTTCGGACTTGTCCGGACACCAAACTAACCTCCCTACGCACACCCTCGGGCACAGGCTCTTCCCAAAGCTTTTCAGCTCCTGCTCAGGCGAACACCACAGCAGGGGCTTAGCTCTGCAGGCTCACACTTAATCATCTCAGCTGCTAAAAAAAAAAATAAAATAAAAACATGTGGTGCGGCAGACAGATGCCTCCCTTTCCTTTCTGCTGTTGTTCATCAGAGGGAGGAATACGTGTCATCCCCTCATGACTGGCCCAGAAGCTAAGTCCCTTTCTTTTCTCCCAGCAAGTGAAGCTAGTGAGACAGAGCAGACTGAAGACCGAGAAAAATTCTGTTTAGAGTGAGACTGCTTTGAAAGTTGAAGAGTATATTGGAAGGGGAAAAGGTCTTCCATCTGTACAGCTTGCTCAGGGTTCTGCATTACCCTGTCTCACCAGCGAAATCACTGCTTTTAAGGCAAAAGACAGATTTTGTGCCGATCACTAAACAACGCAACGCCACCCAGGGACAAGGGATATAGGAACGTGATAAAGCGGGTCGTTCTACAAAATGTGTCACTCCCAGTGTGTCTGTAAATGAGCGCATCGATCACATTGAAGTGCAGCTGCAAAGATTCAATATAGCTACGATCTAGTTTTTGTACTGTTAGTGCCCGTCCACTGTATCACCTCCCAGCCAGCACGGGAGAAAGAGGGAGGTGATGGTGTATCCCTCTTCACAGGCCTTCCCTTCCAAACCTTCCCCCACCCTCTGAGCCCATTTACAAAATACCAGATTGAGTGCTTCATAAATTCATAAGGGAACAGTGAGTTTTCTTGCACCAGAAGTGTGGCCCGCTGAGCTGTTCTGTCCTGGGGCACGAGCTTCCCACATTTCCCAGGTTTTGACTGGACAGACGCTGTTGGACCACACGCGCTCTGCACGCCCTTGCGTTCTTCTGCTCCCCAAAGGCATTAAATATGGAGCAGTCCCATCTGCCATTCCGTTCTTTTGCCATGTAAAATCCGGAATAACAGGACTCTGCAGGAGAACAGGTTGTGAGAAGAGAACGAGCACAAAAATAAAATTTGAGGGATTAAAATCTGTTCAGAATCCAACAAATTGGCAGTGCTGTTTCAGCAGGGATCTGAGATTTCAGCTTGTGACATCGGTGCTGGTCAGGAGAGACAGTAACATTCAGAATTTAAATATCAAGAGGATGTTCAGTTTCAGACACTAAGAAAGGGTTTGCAGAAGTCAGATCTAACTATAGAAAACATAAAACCGTACACCTCCTACATCTGTTTCCTCAGATGCCTGACAAAATGACTTGCTGCTTAGACTGGGTTGATCCCCTGAGTCTACCAACGCATCATGTCCCAGCCTGTTGGGGATCTGCAGGGGAGCTACTGATAATTGATCTTTTTTTTTTTTTTTCTTTTCTCCTAGATAAACAAATTCCTCAAGAGCCTGAGAGGACATGACACTGCCAGGCATGCCGAAGGAACTGTGTCAAAGGAAAAAGGCAGACTGTCACGTCAGGGCGAACAAGACGAGGTCCGCGGGACAGCTGCTTTCGCTGCTCTGGTGCAGGAGAGCCCGGGGCTGAGGTGCCGACCCTCAGGACACCCCGCAAGATTCGGCTGCTCACCCAACTCTTCCTGCAGCTGTGGGGAAGGGTCGCATGACTTATTGCACGCGTTTTGTCGAAGCTGGTGATTTTTTGGTGTGCGTGTAGCTCACCCGCAGGATGAAACGGCTTTATGAAAAGGCAAAGTGTATCATTGCTTTCAGATGATGAGTTCCATCTTGTAAGTTATAGCAATTTTTTTTCGCTACAAGTAAAGATATAAACCAGAATTGCATTTTATAACTTTTGGGCTATTATTCAAAAATTTCTTTTTGTCCTATGTCTTTTTGTACATAATTCTTAGACACTTGATAATACATTGGAATAGAATTTGTAGGATCATGCTTAAATTAATATATTTATATTTTTACTAGTAATAGAAGTGATTTTGAATAAAAGCAGAGAATTCAGTTGGCTGCAGTTACTTACACTAATATATAAGTATTCAAAAGTGGTCATAAATTCCAGAAAAGTCATAAAGCTTAATAAAAATAGGGAAATTAATACAAGAATCTAATACAAAAATTCATTATTTATGACACACTATATTTTTCTGTTTTGAAAGTGTATCATCCAGACAAGAGGCAAAGTATGTAGCTTAGATGATTAATTACATATACCAACGAATGGACATCAATATATAGACTATAAGAATATTCATATACTGAAGCCTGTTTGGTAGGGAAAACAAAGCACAAATGCTAAAGAAAATCTTTAATATTACAGCAAGATGATCAGGAGCTTCCAGAGCTCATTGCAGGAAAGCACTAAGAAACAGTTAGTTTAATTAACTCTACAATAGAGAAAATGAACATTAATTTTGGATAGGTATTTTTCACTATTATTCACCCAACTACATCACGCATTTTTGAAGGCACAAGCATATTTAACTGGGACATTTCACACAGAATTAAACGCACATGTCAATTAAACAGTCCTTAAAACATCTTACATCAGTATTCCTGAGATCAATTTTAGGTACAGCTGTCAGCTAAATAAAGGAATCAAAATTATTGACGGGGTATACTTTGTAGTTCATGCAAGTTCATTTTCCATTGACTTTGCTGTCATCTGTGCATCGTTGCTGCTTCTCTTTTCCAGAGTTTGTCTGTTCTGTTCCAACATCTTTTGTGCTGTGAGATGCCATCGTCGAGCCTCGGTATTCTTTCCAGTAAACAGATTCCTCCAGCTCAATAACACTTTTCTCTTGGTTTGTTTGATGAGGCCGAGGTCAGGAAACAAAAGGAGTTTGTTCTCCCGATACTGGATATTGCATTGCTAGAGCTGCTTTCAGCAGTCTCTCCTGTTCTCCTATTTCAAACTTACATGAAATAAAAACACTCCCACTGTCACTCGCAGTCACACTCTCCTCACTGGTATTCTACAGCACTTTTCCACACAAAATTATGTTCTTCCCTGATATCAATTTCCAGAAGTTCAGCAGGACTTTTAATAATAAATGAAACAGGATCTATCTGGCCTGTACCAGAGGGGAAACGAAGGCTGTGCAGAACTTCAGACCTTGTTTGGCTTTCAGTTGCTTCCTCCCTTTCGTCGGGTGACACACATCTCACAGAGGAATACGGGCAACTCAGCCGCCTTCTCCACCTTCAGCCCATGCAATTTTAAAGGCACTTTCAGGCTCTTTACCTCCCCTTACCATGGAAATACAAGCTTTCAGGAAAGAAGTGGAACAGAGAGATAGGGGTGGAAACTATTTAGCTATCTCACTGTAATCTGCCCACATTCAATGGTATCTGAACGCAGAGCTCCAGAGCGTGGGCACACGCTTCCGACACAGCCCAGACGATACCACAGAGAGGCCCTAGTATGGCCTTGTTATCTAACTCTCTGTGATAGCTGGTTTGCCAAGGACTTCTTAACATCCGGAAGCAATTATTTTCATACCATCAGTCTTTACCAACAAACTGCCTATTAGGAGAGATAGAACCAGACTTTCACCACGGTGATGCACAAAATCAAATCTATAATAGTTTTACACAACATTTAACTGTATTTCCCATATTTTTCTTAAAAGACATAGTTAATGCTAACTGAGAAAATGGTGAAGGGCAACATCGCCAACCACAGCATTTGGAATTTTCTAATTTTGTAAACATTTGAGAATAAAGAACAATCACAATATAATACTTAGTTTCTGTTCACAAATACCATCATCTTTCCCCATTACAGTTTGACAATGGGTTAGTGTGCTCTCTGCTGCAAGTAACCATTGATGATAACCTTCTATCAGCTAATTGCAAGCAAACTCTTCCTTAAAATTCTTGCCAGGAATTCTTGCCAGAGAAGCCTCTGTAGCAATCATGCCAGGTTTAGCTCCCTGCTAACAGAATTGTGCAAGGCAGAGTACGCGCTGTATGCATTGAGAAACAGGTACACGCATCTCAGCAGAGATGACAGAAACACGCGTAGTCGGTCCGTACCTTTATCACAGCGAGCTTCAGTAGCAACACTCACGCTTCCCACAGTAAACGGTGATCGCATCCCAAACTGTTGATGCAGCTGAGGAGTCTGACAGCAAACTTCCTTTACATTCAATGAGCCTGCTGTATACATGGATAATCTGCCATGTATATATTTCTGCTGCAACATTCTGTTGTTCATTACATGATCGGGACAAAACAAATTTACATGAACAGTTACGATACTCCATTATCATTTTCAGAACTTTTAGCAAAGACATAGGCTTTTCATGACAAAACAGATTCATAATCTAATGTTGCCCTGCAGGCAAAGACTTTCTGGCTGAAAAACATCCCTGGCTTCCAACTGAAGAAGCAGGCAGGAAGGTGAGGAACATTTTAGTTCCCTTTTGTAACATACTGTGTCCTTGTGTTAGTCTTGAGATCCGCAAAGCAGTTGGAGAATATGTTCTTTTAGACCATCATCAGCTTCTCCATCACAAGATTTATGATCTTTCCCCTCAATCTCTACACCTGAAGTAGTGTTAACCTTTTACGTACATCAGTATATAAAAATGGTGGATTGGTTAAAAAGAATTTAATTTCTCAGAAATCTAAAGGCACAAAAGCAGCCTTTTGTCTTTCCCAAACTTTTCTTTTAACATGCATGCTAACCCATAGCATAAATACCTCAGCATTCAACATCACTAGAAATGTCCTTCTTCTCATGTGAATATTCAGACTCCTGTGCTGAATAACAGAGGTGAAATGTTATTTTAAGATCTGAAATGATCATGTTCTGAAGAGCAGCTGAGTGCATGCATAAGAAAAAGCAAAAAAGCTGACCGATAACAATACCATTGCAGATAAAAGCTCAGGAAGGAATTCTTTTGTCAGATCCTCCCTGTAAAAATAGGAATACATTTTTCTGTATATGTATTATTATTTTAATTATTTATATATACTTGTTACATTTTACTAATAGGAAAAGAAGGCAAGAATAAGGACAAAGAGTTAAAAGACCTTTAATTAGAAGTCACTGACAGACAAGTTTTGATGACTCAGATGCAAGATGAGCAAGTTTATTTACTGCTAGGAAGAGGTTCTCATCTGTTTTGCATAGTTGAGACCCGTCCTTTTAAAGTCCTTGGCTGTTTTCCTGGGAATGTACACCTGCTGCCATAAAGACTCCAGGTACGTACCACACAAGTCTATTTTAACTTCTTATGGCACTGGGACTCTACCTCATTTTGTTTCACAGGCTACATTTAATCCTGAATCAACTCCATGGACTTCAGCATAGTTTTTCTCACTTATGCAAAGGACAGATACGGGTCATTCTGTTCGATTAAAGTTCTGCTGTGACCTAGTCGTCCTGTAAGGAACACCTCTGAAGATATACATGAGTCCTGGAATCTCTACTTCCATTCTGGCCCCTACTGATATTTCTCTTCTGCAGCTTGGCCCTTGCTGACGGTACTGATTAGGGACCAGTCACTGGTTGAACACCACCATGGTGACTCCAAGGACAGTGAAAATGCTTGGAAAACTGATTCTGAATTATGTGCGTGCTTCTATATGCTGGGAATCTGTTAGAAAACAACCTTCGAGCAGTCAGAAAACACCCCTTGTCACAGGGGGCAGAATGAGAGAGAAAGGGTTCAGACTGCTTAAAGAATCACCTCCAACTCTATTAGCAATAGACAAATGATTTAACAGAAATTTATACAAGAGTGCGACTTCACAGAATTCGATGGCAAGGTTCACTCTATTACTTAGTACATGGATGAAATGCACTCAGGATAATTAAGCTAGAATCAGACTGAACTTACATATATAAAGACCAAAATCGTAATAGGATAAAAATAAATATTACAAAGAAAAATGGAGTTAGAATTAATCTCTTGTGATTTGCAGAAAGATTGGGAATGTGGAAAAGTAGGGGAGACCCTCCCGTTGAGTCATGAGGTTCAGAGCAGACCCCCTCGCTTTCTAAACTCCTGTCGGAGTCTAGGTGCGGCTGGATCAACTCCTAGTCCTAGACTTGGTCAACGGTTTGTATCTAAAGGGATTATGAGTATAATAGCAGCCTAAAATTCATTCACAGTTGAATAAAATTCACGACAGTAATTTTAAGTATAAAATTTAAAATAATAACATAATATACTTACGATACACTGTTCAGGTTAGTACATGTGCATGCAAGAAGACACTAAGAGATATACATAGAAGAGAGTAAAAGAGAGTAAAAGAGGTATATCTGTTAAAAATTCCCCTTGAGGTCAGTGAAAATATTCACGTTGAATGCTTTGGCATCTTTCTCAATGGGTGAAGGGTTGAGCCTCAAGGAGCGGAGAGTATCAGCCCAGGTCGTGTCGGCTTTTGGCGACAGACCTCTGATTTTTGCAAACCAGAAAGTTTGCGAGCTCTGAGAGGCGTCCTGCTCAGAGGGAGATGCTGGTTGCAGCCCGCTGCGGTCCAGGAGAGCTCAAAGGGCCTCACGTAGTACCGCTGTTTATAGATTTGGGAGATCATTGACTCTTGCAATCAACAAATTGCTGGAATCCCAGCTGCACTGGAAAATTCCCAGACTGTTTGAGAATAACTCAAAACATAGATACGGGATGCTCCATGGCTGTCAGGGGAGGACTGTGATATCTCAAGGTCGTTAGGAGAGAGCACTGGCTGCAGGTTGTTATGAGAAGTGGCTCTCTCGACTCCCGTCCCCCGCTTCCCTCCGCCGGGCAGCAGGAGTCCTTGAGACGCACGGCGTATCTCCCTGTCTGCGCTGGGGAAGAGTTCCTGGCACAGCTGAGGGTCGCTTAACTGCCTGACTCGTTACACTTATGCGAAGGGCTAGTGAGCCTTCCCGACTTCGTAAATCAGCCTGGAGAGGGGGAAAGAAGTGCACCGCCACAGCCCCATTACCCTAGCATTAAGAAAGCAGCGTCACACAATGTCAACCAAATATAAGACAATATATTTCTGGGATTTCTACAAACTGCTTAGCTGATAAACTATAGTCATGCTTTTGTCTTGCCAGAGCTAAGAAAAGTCTGGGAGAAGTATCATTAAGCTTTAATGGGAAATTGAAAGTGTTTTGAATAAATCAAGGCATTGTTATGGATAGGCTTTAACTGTCATGATGTGGCCATGGGAGAAACATTGTTGTACAGATATTTTTTTCCACCATCATGATGAAGTCTGACAGTGCTAATGGGGTAGAGGAGAGAAGAAAGGACTTAAAAGTCCTTTAGCCCATCCAAGCGATGATGAACAGATGACCTCTAACTTAAAGAATTAATCAAGTACACTGTAAAAATGCTTGTGTATTTGACATGCATCTGCAAACTGAGTAAAGTCAAATAATGATTCAAACTACCAACAGAAGAACCTTTGCTTAAGTCTCATTTGAAACACATCTGAAAACAGTCTGTACCAGCTAGGATTTCTTAACTGCAAGGGGTGACAGGTATCTATTATTGATGGAAAAGATGAGCTGTGGCAGAACCATCTCTTAATATGGAAACACTGATCCACATTCCATTCATTTAGAATGAGAATTGCTCATACAAAATGAAAATGTCCTGCTCCAGCTGCTACAAGTCTGAAACTAATAAGAAAGATGTTGCATTAAATTAATTCTGAATGTCTTCCCATGACTATGATGACAGGATTTTGAAAGAACAGATATCTATTTTACATATTTTGGAAGAAGACATGTTAAATCCTCTTCTGAAATATGGCCTCCTTCCTACCCCGGCCACACGCACACCCACACCCACACCACACTAGGGCAGTTACATCACTCAGAAATACTTACCTTGGTCTGAAAATACACAGAACAAAGTCTATCAGTGGGAATAACTGTATTTTATGATTCAAATCTAGAAGAAAAATGTAGTGTGTCTTACACAGTTCTTCCTATATGATGATCTAGCGGAGATTGCAGTTTTCCATCCCTAAATGTAAAGATATAAGTAACAACAATTCTTAAATTTGGAATATTTTAATATTATAATACATCAAGGTTAACTTACCTTAACACCAGTACAATTGCATTTTCTGAATGACCTTATTTAACGTCACTGTAAATGTGGTGAAACAAGTTGTCAGCTCGGCACAGATGACTTGTAAGACAGGGTGGAAATTCCCCAAAGGACCATGTTGTTCTTTTTCACTAAAGGAAAAATTCTGTCATGGGAGCCAGGATCTGCAAGATTTTCCCCAGGTTAAACACTTAATATCCTTTTCTGAAGGAATAGCAGTACTGCAGGTAAGAACACGAGGTTGTAGCTCTCCGTTTCCACAGGAGTCTGTGGAACCTCATGAAGATCCTGCACTTTTGTAAGTGCTATAAGCCTTCCTGTTGCTCTTCTACTCCTACCCAGAAACACAGTTAAAAGTACCAGCTATCCATTATAGACATAAGTATAATGGCATGCCTTTACAAAGTTCCCAGTGTGGAAAAGGTATCAAAGGAAAAAAATGCAGCATATAGTAATTTTCTGGACCATCCTTCACTGTGTACTGGGAACAAGGTGAAACACACTGTTTTTCTACTCTAAAACCATATTCCCAAGATAAAAAATTTTGCCAAATACAGATCAATTCAAGCAGTAAATGTGGACTTTCAAAAACTAGTTTTAGCCACTTACGCAATTCCTGTACAGTTAGTCCTTCCTAGTGTCTTGAGATTCAGTTCTTTATATTGGATCTAAGTGCCAATAAACCAGTAGCAAAGTATCCATATTTCAAAGCAGAAAATCCACAAATGCAATATACAGGATTATTTTATAGTCCTAATAGTTCAACAGTTCCATATCGGCAAATTGAATGCAGGTCATTGAATTTATTGAAGTGAAATGAAGGTGACCGTAACTGTTACTGTCCTAACTCTTGTGCTTAAAGGTTCTAGCAAGTAGGTGGAACCCCTTTTTGGCCCTGTTGCCACAGAAAGTCAACATTTCTTGCAAAGGGCTTCTGACTCTGCAAAGTGCTATCTGAGTGCTCAAATTATGTTAACTGGATTTATTCACATACTAAACAGGGAAAAGGTGTAAGAAGGGAAAAGAGAACCATATCATGTTAATATTAAATTAATATCAAGATTTACTTGTTATGTTAGTGGTGGCTGTCACTAGTAGCACGTGTTAAATCATTCTAAACAGAGCTGTCATGAACACTTAATTTAATTCCTCTGTATTACATTTATGATTTCCTAATCACCTTCGCACAAAGGCATTGCAAGGGTCAGTTGAGATGCTTCTTTGACATGATGTGTATAAAACAGGCATGCTATTGTAACTCTAACATTATTTGTATTCCACTTTTAATCAAGCTTTCAATGACTTGCATTTAAAAGACGTGCAGACATGCCACTTAGGGACGTGGTTTAGTGGTGGACTTGCATCGTGGTTTAACCTGGCAGGCAGTTGAACACCACACGGCCACTCGCTCGCTCCCCGCCACAGTGGGTTGAGATAAAGACAGTTTAATAAGACAGAAAAGGAAGGGATAATAATAATTAATAATAATAGAATTAGAATATACAAAAAAAGGTGATGTACAAAGCAACTGCTCACCACCCACCCGCCTATGCCGAGCCGGTTCCCGAGCAGCGGCCCCTGGCCAGCTTTCCCCCTAGTTTATATACTGGGTGTGACATCATATGGTATGGAATACCTCTTTGGCCAGTTTGGCTCAGCTGTCCCAGCTGTGTCTCCTCCCAGCTTCTTGTGCCCTGCAGCCTACTCGCTGGTGGGGTCGCATGAGAAGCTGAAAAGTCCTTGACTTAGTATAAACACTGCTTAGCAACAACTAAAACATCAGTGTGTTATCAACATTCTTCTCATCCTAAATCCAAAACACAGCCCAATACCAGTTACTAGGAAGAAAATTATCACAGCTGAAACCAGGACAACTCGGCAGTGTTAGGTTAATGGTTGGACTCAATGATCTTAAGGGTCTTTTCCAACCTAAATGATTCCATGACTCTGTGACTTGATTATAGCTAGTAGCATTCCAGGGTGGCTCAGCCTTACCTCTAGGAGTTGCAAAGATTTACAGTCATTTTCTTGGTTTGTGTTAGTGTTTAAACTAACCAAGATTTGAATTACTTCTCAGTGCAAGAAATAAAAGTTGCCCTGGGATGTCTTGAAGGAGCACTAACTTGGGCAGAATTGTATTAAGTAGAATGCCTTAAATCAGGGCAATAACTTGAAGCTATTTGATCTGTAAAACGACTTTTGTGTATGTGACAAACAAATATCTAGATAATAAATCTGTATGACTGTATGCAGCTCAGTGATACAGAACATAAATCTTTATGATAAACAGGAAAACAAGGTGTATATTAAGAAAAAGGCTAAAGCGGCAAATACCAGCTAAAACATCATGTAATAGGTTGACATTTAACATGAATTAAAATGCAAGATAAAAAATTCTCCTTAAAATATAGTTACAGCAGAGCAAATATTATAAAGGCTGCTCTGTATAGTACTCTCCTTTAAACACTTGAACGGGTATTCATATGAAATTACAAGTAAAAATGAGTACTCAGTTAAAACGTATGGTCAAATTGTCACTTGTCATTGCATTACTGTATAAAATGAATTAGCAGGCTCCATCAGTTTCACCATTCTGGCATAGCTTTCATAATTCTTGGATTTTTTTAACTGCCACAGATGTCTATAGAATATCATTCATGCTAGGCAGCTGCATATCAGCTGTAGTGGACAGGACAAAAACTTAAATAATTTTACGGTATTAAAGTAAAATTATTAAAATTAATTAATTTTGTTGCATTTGCCATTTTGTTGGATTTCAAGTCCTTTTAATGGGTATGGCCAGTTTTAAAAAATATATCCAATAAAAGATAAATAATACCAGCTTTCTCTCATGGATGAGGAATTAAATCTTTTTATCTTGTTAAAAACAATATTCCAAATAACCATGTTTATCTGTCCTTAAAAAACCCACCTCTCTCAAATGTCAGTTTATATTTGATAATACAGGAGTGACCTGACTTTAATGAATAATTATATTTCATATTAGATACAAAATTAATTGCACATTACATAACAACAGATGTGATTATTTCCCACTCTATTCCATATCATAGCTTTTCAAATAAAATCCTTTTCAAATATTAGGAAAATCAGCTTATCCATCTGAAACATGTTTGGCCGCAGCCTTTACAATGGCCCAGCTTACACATTCCTACAGCAACAATATAGATGTTCTCTATAAAAAAAAAAGATTCATGATTAATATAGCAAATAAAATCAAGATGCCTTGGTCCAAGACTGTATAGCAACACCCTGTTATGCATATTACAGAGCTTCTATCACATGAAACTGATTTTAAATCCAGTCTCCAGTGATCTAAATATCTATTGACTTCTGAAGTAAATAGAAAAATCAGTGCTGACAGCATGAAGTTACTTTGAAAATGGATTTAACCTATACTTACCCTGCAGGTTTATACCTCTTTGGGATTTAGCCTCTTCTGAGGCAATATGATAGACTTGGTCTTCTAATCCTATCCAGGCAAGCAACCCAGAAATAATAGTTTTTACATCTCTTTCTTCTGTAACTGAAAACAGGAAACTCCATGTTCCTAGTGCTAAGTGAAGACAATATTTCCTTCTGTACAAAAATCAGAAATCAGTTAGACTTGACTGTGAGAGTAGGGATGCATTTATGTAGAAGTGCAGGACAAAACAATGGATACGATGAGAGGTTTAAAAGTAATACTTTTCCCTCTCAATAATTAGGGCATCAATATACAACCATTACTGAGAACAAATCAGTAATTCCACCTTTCTTAATCTTTTCTAAAGTTTCAGGTATATTCCAATAGTCTCCTGTTTAGGCACAATATAAAAGGTATTTTTCCAGTAGAAATTAAACCAAAACTGGCAATAATTTTGTCTCTCTTCCTTCTCCCTCACCCAGCATTTTCTTTTTGAGACAGATCAGTGCTCCTTAATAAAACGGCAAAATTCAAGATGATTCCTGTTACAGTGAAAACAGAGTTAGAGTTAACAGCCAGTTCAAGTTTTGTTTCTTAATCTCATGTTAGTGTACTAAATTAATGTACTTCAGAAAAATAAAAAATATTCAGAAGACTCTTTAACATGGATGATCCAGGTGTCCAAACATTAGCCTAAGATTTGAGATACCAGAGTTTGTTTCTATTCTGCCTCAAAGACTTCCTACATAACCTGTAATAATTCATGTGGAGACAAAATCCCAAAGGAGTTAAGGGCCTGCCTCCCACGAGATCTGGTCTGAATCACTCTGTTTAGGTCTCTATTATCTCATAGGGCAGAGGGTGGGGTAACGGCCACAATACTTCCTGACAGAGTTTCATTCCTTTATCTGCCCAGGTCACGACTTGGCCTGTGACCACCTCGTTCAAAGGATGAGGCAGCCTGAGCTCCGGCTACCTACAGACCCCAACTGTCTGTGCTGCAGGTGATGCAGGGCCACTGCACCTTCCACACTAGCCACAGAGTCACAGCCTGACGTGTCGGGTCTCAATCAGCCACGCAACTCACTGAAAAGGGACGTTGCTGCATGTTGTGACGGACTCAGCCAGGATGCAGTGATGCCACAGTGATGCGCTGAGGTTGCATTAAGGGCTAGCCTGGTTCTATCTTTTGGCCCTTACCTGGGGCAGGCTTCAGCTTGATCAAACTTTAGGTGTCTACAGCAGAAATGTCCGCAAACAGACAGGTTCTATAGTTCAGTTAAATCAACAAGCCAGTATGGTCAAACATATGCAGAGCAGAATTTAGGTCATCCTAAGGGAAACACCTTTGGTCAACTGAAAGCCTCCCTGAGTTCCCTGCCCGCACTGACTAGCTTTCCATTGACTCTAGTAGGAGTTCAGACATTTTGTCAAGATTCTTATAGTACAGACACTTAAACTTAGAGCAAGTCAAATTCCACTCCTAGATTTCATGCCATGGTGTACACTTGCATTTAAATAACATGGAAAGTCTGAGCTAAAATCAAGACATAGAACAACACATGAAGTGCGCCATGGATGTTTGTTCTCAGCTTCCTTTGGCAAGTGAGGAGAAATGTACTTTCTCTGTCTCACAGTGCTGTTCTAAGACAAAATAAATTCCAGGCAATGATACACACACACACAAAAAAAATTGTGGACCATTAAAGTGCCTCTTTATAGATAAAAGGGACAAATATTTTAGGAAGTCATTGAAATTTCTAGTATATTTTCTTAGTCTTTGCATGTTAAATAAAAGCTCATATAATGGAGATTTGGATGAACACTATTGGTTACCATTTATCGATTTTTCCATTAAAAGTCTATTCTTGCTTATCACTGCTAGCAGAGACAAAGCTAGCAGTCTAGCAAATTTCAATGCATTCTTGAGAGTATTTTTAGTATAATATCCTGTGTTAGTGCTAGTTAAATCCTTATTTATGTCCTTTAGCCCTTGCTCTTGTAACAAGATACTGAAGAGAGAGCACTTTTTTGTCTATTGCTTTCTTGTCTAATGCCAAGTGGGAGGCACCAAGGTTTAGCACCTAAGGTTTTAAGATTTAATGTTTTAAGGTCTAATCCTGTTAGAAACTGAGTGCTGTTTCATCCCTGAAACTGTTCTACTTGTAAATCCAAAATACAAGAGTATGATTCAAAAAGTTTGTTCAAGAGAATGTTTATTAAAAGACTGAAAATCTTGTTAGTTTAGAAGAAGCAGTAAGCAAAATATACCTATTCTGAGCTCCATAACAATTGAGTAGGTGCTTAAAAATTTGGATAATTTATAACATAAAAACATTTATCTTACTTCCCTGTGTCTTTCTCTTGGTGGTCTATCAATTAAAAAAACCCAGTCTTTCAGGCAACTTTCATACTTGGTATTCCGACCCCCTAGGACCTTAGTATCAACCAAAAGAAAAAGCCTATGGCCTGTGGTATCCAAAGACCTTCATATCCCAGTCCTTTATACTCTGTGAATAATTTTGAAGATGAAGTTGTGAGAGACCTCATCACCATATCAAAGGCATCAATCAAAGATTCTTCAGAATTTCACTAATGCAATGTTGACTAAGAAATATCATTTTGGTGAAGAAAAAGGTGTCTAGATTTTTTTTTATCACTGTGTCTTTTGCATTCTCGCCCATCTCTCTACTCAGGGTCCTCTCTGCCCTTCTATAAGCTCTGGACAAATTTCCCAATTTCCCCTCAATAAAATCAAAGGTTTTAGGGGCCTCTTTGATCTTGCCTGCACCTGGCTGAGCATAAAAGAGCAAATGTTTTGGATCCTGATTTGCATGTCAGCTATTCCAGCATGACATATCAGACAGTATCAAGCTCATTCTGCCTTTGAAGCAACAGGATTTGAATTTTTTTCATAGTTTAACTAGATATGAACTGACAGACTAAAGACTATCTGTCACAGCAGGGCAATGGTTAGGATATAAACGTATTAGAACTCCTCTTCTTCTTTGCGCTTGGAGTGTCTGGCCTGATTGGCTTTAATTCCTTCCAGTGGGGCTTCACCTGAATTAACACACAGAGGTGGGCCTGACTTCCTTCTACGTTACACTGGAGCTTTGCTGGGAATAGCAGTTCCTGGTCCTGCTTTTTCAGGCAATCATTTACAGTATTACTCTTTTCCAAATTGTCTGTGTGGGAGGACAGAGCTCAAGAAAATGAGAGACTCTGGCTCTCACAAATACTAGGCTAATTTCAACTCTGACCTCTCCTGATTTGCTGTAGCCTCCACTGGCTACAGTCCATGATCTTCCCTCTTTCTGTCTGGGCTTCAGGCTGCTGTGTCCCATGCTCAGCCCCAGTGACTCCAGCCCTTCTAACATGTATTTGGTTCCTCCAGTTTGCTTTTCTCTGGAAGATAAGACAGCAGTACATATAATCTTTAGCATTTATAAGTAATGGAACATGGTGGGAAAGGAAGTATGTAAGAGAAAAGTAGATTTTAAACTAATGAAGATTTTGGACAGGTCATAAGAATCTTCCCACATGGGGATCCTTCTGGTCTACATATTTCAGACCCTCCTCCTGCTCAGACCTCTAAGGGTCTGGGCAACATAATCAGCTTTCTTAGCACATAAACCAATTATCCCCCTATCAATGTAGACCAACAGGGCACTGGAAGAGCATTAACCCACAGTGAAGTCAGTAATTGCATTAGTAGCTCTTTTGTTTTTCTTTATTAAAACTAGGCATATTTAGTTATGGTAAAGAATACTTGTTAAATTGTTACTTGTTTAAGCCAAAGTGCAAACAGACATAGAAATCTGATGACATTCTAGGCAAGGATTGTTGCCCTGAGTTTCTTGAAGTGTATCTGTCCTGTATGACATGAATTTAAACCTGGTAAACATATAAAATCATACCCAACTGAGAGAGGAATGATGTGGAAAGGTGACAAAAGTTTAAACTACAGCCAGAAAAAAATTAAAGGAAAAGCCTCAATAGTATGCAGAGAAGTGAAGATGATAACTCTCATTTTGCTGGCAGTACCAGCGTATTTTTAAATCAGTTTCACTAAGCTGTAGTTTGGCTGAACAAGCAGAAATTTCTAAACTGAATTCAATTATCTAATTTTAGTTAAACATGGTTGAAATCAAGCCATGTACATGAAACACAGCCAAAAGTTGTGGGTTTGGTACATCTGGACTAGTGGATTCAACATGAGACACTACAAAATAAGTTACCTTGAAGGAAATGGTCCCCTAATAATCATAGAATCATTTAGGTTGGAAAAGACCCTTAAGATCACCAGGTCCAACCTTAACCCAACACTACCAAGTCCACCACTAAACCATGTCCCTAAGCAGCATGTCTACACGTCTTTTAAATACCTCCAGGGATGGTGACTCCACCACTTCCCTGGGCAGCCTGTTCCAATGCCTGACAACCATTTCGGCAAAGAATTTTTTCCAAATGTCCAATCTAAACCTCCCCTGGCACAACTTGAGGCCATTTCTCTTGTCCTATCCCTTGTTACTTGTGAGAAGAGACCGACACACACCTCACTACAGCCTCCTTTCAGGTAGTTGTAGGGAGCGATAAGGTCTCCCCTCAGCCTCCTCTTCTCCACACTAAACAGCCCCAGCTCCCTCAGCCACTTCTCTAAGACTTGTGCTCCCGGTCCCTCACCAGCTTGGTTGCCCTTCTCTGGACACGCTCTAGCACCTCAATGTCTCTCCTGTAGTGAGGGGCCCAAAACTGAACACAGCACTCGAGGTGCGGCCTCACCAGCGCCCAGTACAGGGGAACAATCACCTCCCTGCTCCTGCTGGCCACACTATTTCTGACACAGGCCAGGATGCCGTTGGCCTTCTTGGCCACCCGAGCACACTGCCAGCTCATATCCAGCCAGCTGTTGACCAACACCCCTGGGTCCTTTTCCGCCGGGCAGCTTTCCAGCCACTCTTCCCCAAGCCTGTAGCGCTGCCTGGGGTTGTTGTGACTCAAGTGCAGGACCTGGCATTGAGCCTTGTTGAACTTCATACAATTGGCCCCAGCCCTTCAATCCAGCTTGTCCAGATCCCCCTGCAGAACCTTCCTACTCTCCAGCAGATCAACATTCCCGCCCAGCTTGGTGTCATCTGCAAACTTGCTGAGGGTGCACTCAATCCCCTCCTCTAGATCACTAATAAAGATATTAAACAGAACTGGCCCCAACACTGAGCCCTGGGGAACATCGCTTGTGACCAGCTGCCAACTGGATTTAATTCCATTCATCACTGCTCTTTGGGCTCGACCATGCAGCCAGTTTTTAATCCAGTTTTTAATCCTTTCTTGAACCTTAATATCTAGGGTATTAGAGAATACAGAATATGTGAAAGTTGCAGCTATATACTTAGTTTGAAATCTGTAGAAACAGTAGAAGCAAAACTGGATGACAATATTTCTAGAACAATGGAATCACTGACAGACAAACTAAGATGAGCAGAAATAGGCATGTTTTCTAAAGCTGCACAAAAAGGAAAAGAACTGTCCTTTACATTTGTACATTTGCTATGTTCTTATGTAGAACAATTACTTTAAAAATGTATTTCTTCTGGAAAATAATTGCTTTTATGATTGCCTTCTCTAATCTCTGAAATCTTCCCTAATCCAGAGATTTTCATAAAGGAAAGGACCTCAGATAAGATGGCAGGCAAAGACTCACCTTAATGAAAGTGAGTTCAGAGGTTGAAAAAACATGTATATTCCTGATCTTCCTGTCCTCTTCAGGAAGACTGACCACCTCCACTCTTCAGAGAACAAGTCACTTTCAGCTTTTTGTATCTCTAGCTCCAATCACCGGCAAACCCTTGGTAGTATCACATATGGAAGCAAGGTAAAAGCTTGTAAAAGTAAGAAAATTTTGTTTGTCTCTTAACTGTATGCTATAATGTTCTTATCTGACAGACAATATGCTATTTAACTGCTTATTATTACACCTGTCTCTTCTAAACAGGACGAGCATATTCATTCCGGACAAAGCACAGTACCATTTTCCAGTGATCTTGCTGCACTGGCAACATCATGTAGGATTAATAAAGTTCCATTTGTATTCCTAGAATATTATTATAGAACAGACTCTTTCCCTTTTTATTGGCCCCCATACATAGATGCATTTTTAATCTGCATTTGGCCTCTTCCTGTCACATCACAACTTTAGCATCAGATTTTCTAGCATACAGTATCAATTCTGATGGCACCCTATAAATCATATTAGCACAAAGAACATTTTTTCCAGGGACGGTAGTGCCTACTAGATGCCAGGAGACTGTTTTTGCCTTCTTAGTGTTTCCTTCCATCAGAGATTTACTTTCAGTAAGTGATTCTGTAAATCTGGCCAAGTCCTTTAAAGTTTCGTTGAGCTTCCATTCCTGGCTCTGCAACGCTTCTCAGGGCTATGATCTCACACTAAGAGCAGCCTAGAAAGTCACTGCATTCCTTTATCTACTGTGGAGACAGATTTTTGTTTATAATCTTTTTTCACAAATAGGACAAAAATGATCTTTTGAAGCATTTCTGGAGTGTCCTTTCTTCCTCTTACCTAACAATTCAGATGATTTTGCTAATAGAAAAGATGACTTTTACTGAACAGATTTAGGGAAGTCAAGCCAATTTTGAGATATCCGATTGTCCCTACTTCCCCCTCCCCTCCCATTTCAGTTTACCACTGTAGATTAGGCCAGACTAAGGCTTTCTTCACCTGTTGAATGGAAGCTAAGAAATAATGTAGCACGGTATTTGACATACTCTGCAGCTGCTACAACTGGAGTCCCCTACTTCCCCCTTGTCAGGTTGGTGCTGAACCCTGCCCTGAAACAGATCATAAAAAAAGTAATCTGAGTGTGATTGACATCAAATTATTATATTGTTGATACCTACCTATCAGAAACAATACATCTCCAGAGTTTTAAACACCACATCTAAGTGAGAAGAGTGCTATTATGCCACTTTACAGTTACTTGCCCCTTACCATTAAACCCACGCTAAGTGACTGAAGTCTGCAGGGACACACCTTGCTGTTTGCAATGAAGTGCTGTGCAATTCCAAGTTGTTTTGATTTTAAGATATAAATGTCAAGGACACAAAAACTCAAGCATGATAAATAAGTTGCCTCATATGTGCCTACATCAGATATATGAACAATCCACTCAGATCTGAGGGGAAGCCATGCCAAATTTTCCAGCTTTTAATAAAAAAGCCTTGGCAGCCTACCAGTACAGGAAGAATAACATGCAAGCTTATTGAAAAAGGAAAGGATATTTCCTCAGAAAGCACTTTTTTTACTTTAGTCATGGAGGAAAGTTCATTGTCTTCACCTTTTCCTGGCAAACTTAGCAGGCTACATAAAAAAGAGACAACATGTTAGGTTTTGTCCGTAGTGGCTGGAAGACCTGGAGACCGTATATAGTGCGGCGTGCTATGCAGAACCATATCACTGTATCACAAAAGGAGGAAAATTGCTGGACAAAAAGGAAGCACAGTTATGCTTTTCCCAGTGAAAATAATACTTAAGTAAAAGCAGCAATAAGTAGTATCTATTTCAAGTAATAATGCTTGTGTATTTGGAATAAGAGCATCTTTAAAAGCGTAATAAAAGTAGGGTGGTCTCATGCTATCTGCTCTTTGCTATTCTTTGTCCACTAATTAATGTAAAATAAAAATCTGGGCTTCTAGACTAGGCTTTCTAATGCATTTGCATAACATTATAGGCATATACAGCACCTCAGTACTTCTTCAGGCCTTTCAACATGACTATAGTTTTATTACTAAATGTTATTTTCTTGCATTATTCAGTAAAGTTATTTTTATAGTATTTTGTTTATGTGATGAACACAAGAATAAAACAACTCAATACTCATATTTCTAGTGGTTTCCAATTTCATGCAGTAAAAATGCCCAACCACGCTTTTGCTGTAAAATAAAATGCTTCTTAAAAAAAAAATCCCATCAGAGTACTTCACTGATTCTTGCTGAAGACCAATTACCTGTTTACTTTCTGTATAAACACAGCTAAATACGTCCTGCTGATAGCAGTAGACACACAGCCGTGAGATAAAATTTTGTTTGTTTGCTTTTTAAATTTTTCTGAGTGTAACATAGTATTCCCACAGCCTTCTTTTGCCTGCTGAGTATGAGACTGAATAGAAAGTACTATGACTTAACAAATGCTTTTATTATCCAGGGGTATGGTGCCATTAAGGGCTTGTCTAAAAACTACAGAGCTGTAATGGGGCCAACCAAATTCTCTTTATGCTCACTAACTTGGATACTGGCAGCAGTCTACTCATGGAACTCAGACAACATATGCTGCTTCTTGACCAAAATTAGCTTATATGTCCCATAACTCTAACAATTAAGGGATATGTAATATAATGTAATACAGTTTCAGCTACTGTATTCCAATTCTTTTTTAGCAGCAAGTTTTTCTTTATGAATAGTGTAATGCATATGTATATGCATTGCATCATCCTGTATATATGCTATATATACATATATGTAATGCATCAGCCACTGGGTTATGCATTATTAAAAAGGTGCCATGTTTTTGTATCACCATGTGTGTGTATATACAGTGACTACTACTAAAGAGCCTCACTGTAATCAAAATGTTAAACAGAAAAAAGGAGTTCACATGCATGTGGCTGTGTACACATTTATAAATAATTAGGTCAGGAATTAATTGATAAAATAAAAAGCTATCAAACACCCATCCCTCCTCTGTTCCATCTCCTCCCTTCCCTTCATGTCTCTTCTCTCTGGCTAGCAGTTACCCAAGTCTTGGTCAAATTTTTTCATAAGACTTTGTGTCTGTCTCCACCATCACCACCCTTCACCCTCGAAGCAGCTGCTCAGAAATCCAAGAAGCCATTCAGATTGATAATGTGTGCTGAATGCTAACAGTAAATTCATTTCAGTTACACCCATGCCAGCACACTGACGTCAATGGGGCTACACAGTAGCAGGCAAAAATGGGAAGGGAGCCTAAGGGCTAAGTATTTCAAGGAAGGAATCCCTGACTCATGACCTTAAAGCACGGCAGCCTTCATAAATCACTTCTTCCGCTACTGGATTCTTCCCTTAGTATCTTGCCTTTGATGAGTAGCCTGAGCCACCTCCTCTTTCCAAAGGGGGAGGAAGGGCACAGCAGGGAAGAGTGGAACGAGCTGACATTTCCCTTACTTCCTTCTCCAAGCAATATGGAAAAGTAAGGCAAAAATCTGAAACTGCTCTTTGCTCATGTAGTTCTCAGTATAGAGGAGGCAAAGTGGTCACTAATTGATAGAATTCAATTTCAACAGCAGTATGAAAACATGAACAAACCCTCCTACATCCAGTTATAAATCAATACCCATTATATGACTCAGTTCTGCCGGGATGATTAGTTCTAGAATGTCACACATGCACATGCACATACACTTCCCGGCTCAGATGCATCAGGGCAGGCCTGTGCGATTCAGGACAGCCCTCATACTCCATGTGGCTTCGAATCACAGCTGTATCTCCGTGTATAGGAAAATTCAGCTACATTCATCTTTCTGCGGTAACACTGATGATCATTTGTAACAGTGGTCTAATTTGAGGCAGTAAACTGTCAGTAAACAATTACTTTAGGAAGCAAAAGAAAGAGGCATAGTCAAGAAGTAAGATGGTTTGTATTCTCTCCTTTCACCTGGGGATGTTAAAACACTAGTCGTGGAGGATACAACTCATGCACTTGTCACACTTCGGCCCTTCCTTTCCAGTACCAGCCAGCTTTGCAGCAGCAGCAGTATCAAAATGGGGGCAAAGCAACAGTAGTTTCGACTGTCTTATAATCAGTCAACACTGAATGGCTGCTGCAGGACTGCCCTAGTATACATGTCTATTTATAGAGCATCAAATACTGTTGGTGGCACTTAATCATAGTATTTAGCTTACTACCGGATACATCCCTCTTAAAAGGTTTCTGGTAGTATCATCCACCTCCACTACTATTCAGCTACTATTCACTACTATTAAGCATCAGTTCCCCTGGAATAATTTTCAGCTACGGATATTTTATTCTGTCGCACATTTCTGGACACTACAAGGTAAATCCCTTCTTTCAACAGCCTCTGCCTGGGTCCAGCAGAGACTTTCACCCACCGGCGGGGGTGCTAACTGATTTCCCTTGCTGGGACAGCCTCCTCCAGCAAACAGACGTCTCACGTTAGAATCAGTGTAAACAAAAAGTCAGGAAAAGCTTCCGCTTGCCTAACCAGAATTTAAGCCCAGCTACACAGAAACATGAGCTTCCTCAGAACAAGTAATCTCAGTCTGCAGAGACTTAACATCTTGGAAAGAACCGGTGCTTTGCAAACCACAGTCTCTTGATAAAATCTGTCCCTGGCCAGACTTTTCACACTGTGTAGATGTTGTTGACTGTCTCTCCTTCCTACTTGGCTGTAAGTCAGGTGGGTTTCCTCCTTTCAGAACTGACAGCTCTGGGAAGTATCATGACAAGGCATAGATACTGTCACCATGGTTTATTAATCCCTTTCTAATTAGCACGGAATCCATACTCCCATTAAGTGAAATAAAGTAAGACATGGAAAAAAACCAAACTTCCAGTACAACAAAAGCACAAATACTGTGTAGGAGCAAGCTACATTCATAGTCATACAAATCCACCTTTGCATTCTCAGCAAGCTACACAAATTTCATCTGATAAAATGTGAGGAGACCAGCAGATCTCTGTCGCTTCCTAGGTTTGCCAATTAATAGTTCTGTCCACAGAGAATACCAGCCTCTATACCAGCCTGGCTCCCCTTCCTGCTCTCCTCCATAGCATTTAAATGAGCGGAATGTTACAGGAGAACATGGAATTCAAACTTCTGTAATTATATATAATATAGAGATATTTTACAAGTCAACAGGCCATACTCTGGAAAGGGAAAATAAGACAATGAAAATGCCAATATAATTTTTATTTTTGGCTTTTTATGCAACTGTAATTTTGATTTTTATAAGCCCTTTTGTAAGGATGTAAAGGTTTGTGTTAGTGCATCTCTGTCAGGAGGAAATGTTCCTCCTAGAATTATTGCCTACTTAACTAAAACAATTTCTAGTAATATACAGATGACAAGTTGGAACAAACTTGTAACAGCAACTTTACTGAAACTACAGGCAAACTCCCGCAGGAAAAAAAAGCAACGGCTGTGGTCATTACACATTTCACAGCAAGTGACATGATGGAATTGAATGTTGTCATGGTTGAAAGCTTCAGGGATCTCATACACTTCATTGAGTCTCTCTACAAAACACTAAGTCTCACCATGTTCCCTCACAGCAAGATTCCCTGTCCACAGAACGCTCATCATGCCAAGCCTCTGCAGTGCTCAAGAAGATGAGCCAGACATAGCTGCAGTAAGGGAAAACATCGCAGCATCTTAAAGAACCACAATCGAATAAGCTGTGGCTGTAGAAGCAAGTTTTAATACTTCCTACATGCAGATGAAAAAGCCGTGCATAGAGCATTAATATTGAAAACATCGCCAAAAATTATTTTGAAAACCTTTCTTGGAATACTGGTAGTTTTGCTAATCTGAGGAAAAATGCTGATGCCTTTTGGACACAGGAAATGAAAGAGGTGCGGTCTGTGTCACTGTCATCTGAGATTTACCTACAAGAAAGAAAAGAATGTGGACCGTATCCATCCTACTTCCATCTCTACTGTCGGGG
>JAOBAS010000056.1:2235248-2284817 GCA_025311575.1 Elanoides forficatus
GGGGGGGGAAGGGGCTTCATACTAGCTCTTCTGTCTGCTTACTGAGGTATACTGTGAAACTGTGTTCTGGGATGCTTGTTCTTATATGTGTTATCGTGGTAGTTACTACAAGCATGAAAGCTTAAGAAATTGGAGATTTCACAGGGAGGGACACTTTTCCATTTATTCTGCTCTTGTCTGTACACTAATTTCCCTTTTTGAAATAGGAGACTGCTTAATTTGTTTCCTTCATTAATCATTAAACTCATCTACATATGGGGCAGGGTGAGGGAGGAATAGTGTTTCTCTTTCCTCGTGGCACTGACTAATCTCTTTGCTTCAGTCAAAAGAGGATTTCATCTAACCTATTTTAAATAGAGGATTAAGGACAATTAGACTCTTCCTCTACTTCACTAAGATAGGATGTTGTGAAATCCTCTGAAAAGCACATCTGCTGATGTGCCAGTAAAGTTTTGCAAAATTAATGTTAATAATCAATATAGTTATATGCAGAAAAAGAAACTTTGTGTATGCAGTACTTGTCTGGAGAGAATTGTGTGGATGAACTGGGGAGAGGGAAGGAATTGATTGAACCATTTACCCAGTAGTTTTTTGTCTCCAATGCTTCTAATTTACATTGTGAAGTAGACATGTAGATGAACTGAAATGGATTTCTTATCTGAATTGCATTAGCAACTTGCAGTTCATGCTTGGCATTTTACGTAGCCCTTCACATCTTTTCAAAGTACTATTAATGAGTTGTTTGCACAAATTATTATAATGGAGTATAAACACTAGTATTCATTATCTGTGCTTGTATAACTATTTTATGCCACTTATAATGGATATAAGTGGCCTCTCTTGAGATGGATCTGAATCAGCAGTGGCATTTGATAGCTAACATTAAACTGCTATACTTGTCAGGAGGTTATGACAAAATAAAACCATGAAAAATACTACTGCTATTGGAACATATATGATGTGCATAAGACAGTATAATGATTAATGTGAGGGAAAAAGTGGCTGTGAGTATTTTGGAGAACGTTTGGCTACCAAATCCATCCTGTAAATGATAGAACTGAGTGACTTCCATGAAGTGTGGATAGTACACTGAGAAGCTACAAAGAAGTTAGTTGAACGATGCTTGCCTCTCAGAAATTGCTCTTGCAGTAGTAGGTTTATTACTAGCAGTTGTAGGTAAGTTACTGGTAGTCACAGTTTTAGTTTCGTTTCCTGCAGAACACTAGTCTAGAGAGTTCAATCTGATCTTATTTTTGGATGACAATACACCTAAAAAAGGGTGGTCCAGAAAAAAGCTCGAGTCTATTTCATCTTATTAATGAGGTGACTTGGAGTCAAATAAACTGTAATTTCTCAGACTGGCATAAACAGCATTTTCTGAATGACTGGAGTGTTTGGCTCTGGGGTCCCAAAGCTGACTTCAAGGAGAGTTGTGGTCTTTTGTTAAAATACATCTGGTGTCTTTGCCTATGGTTTTGGTTTGATGCTATGCCTTTGCATGCCTTCTATCTTCAGATGTTTTAATCCTGGTACCTCTTAGCTTATCATTATGACTTTAGCTGTGCAGATGGGCTTAGTATCAAACTGTACTGGTGAGTAACAGAAATGGCATACCAATCACTGGATCTGTTTTGGGTAGAGTATAACAAATACGGAGGAAACATTGTTGGGAAAGTTGATGTCCTGCTTATTCTGTGATTTTTTAAAATTTTTTAAAAATTTTTTTAAATTTTTTTTTTTTCAGAGGGAGAAGACATTATTTAAAATTAGCTGCTGTGAAAGCTCTTAAACAGGTTGCCATTTAATCTTACTGTAAAATGTGCCTATGTAGAAACAGTCCCTTTCATTATGTGAAATATGATAGGTATGAGAGAGGATACCGCAAAGGTAGGCTCAAAACATTTTAATGACCAAATCATAACTAAAAGAATAACTAACTTGTATGCTGATGTTAGCAGAAATATAATGTAAATAAGGCTGGACATTTTGCTTTGGTTAGAAAGACTTACACTATAAGCAGATTTTGATTGATTAACGTTAGTGCTTTTCTTTAATGTTTATCATTATGCTTGTTTATGATAATGCTTATCATTTTCTCTGTAAACATGGAATGTACTGAAATGCTGTTGTTATTCATTGGTGTTTAATGCACCACCACATGTGTGTATTACAGAATAGCTGCAGCTCCTTTCCGGTAAATTATGTGTGGTTTCCTTTTCTTTGATCTGTCAGTGGAATTAACATAAGTGTGATCTTAAGAGTTATCTTAAAAAATCTTTCGCATTCGAGCCTCCCGACCATCAGTATGAACTTTGGAAAGCTTAACTCTAATATAAACCTTATCTTCGTCTAGGCTTAAAAAAAAAAAAAAATCAAAGATTTCTCAGGTAACCTCAAGTATTACAAACATTGTCAAGTTAATTTAGTGTTCAAAAATCCAATATATAGATTCTGAAATGTCTTATACTGTCTCATTTTTAAGAATGTTTGGTATTTTTATCCTTTTGTACCAGATTTTCAATTCCTGACTACCTTAAAGCAGTTCTAGGGGTTCTGAACAAATCCACTCTTTCTTGTTGACTAAGCTCTTCATAGGAATGTATGTCCTCTGTACAGCACATATACAGCCATTTAAATGTATGGCTGGTCTTTAATGTCATAGTGGGGAGGATGGGGGCAGGTGGCCTAAAGCTGAGATAAGAATTTTATTTAATGACAGTCATTGAGCACAACTACAAAATTCTTTCATCTTCTAAGATGAAAAAAAAACCCCAAAACCCACCCAACCAAAACCCAAACCTAACCCACGGGGTTATCATAACCTGTGAATACTGTAGTACTGTAATCTCTTAAACAGTGTTAACTGACTGCTTGCTATTTACAGTTGTCAGGTGACCAGGTGGCCTAATTTGGTAGGAGATGCCTGTGTATTGGCACTGGGAGGGGAGAGATGAAGAGAAAATGAAAAAAGCTCTGTCCTCAGCCCTGAACTGCATGATCACTTTAAGATGATTCATGAATACGTTGACTTCTTGGTGCTGTTAGTTTTTGTCTGACATAAGGAGGCTACATTTCCATACTCACTGCTTCTATGTCATTACAACCATTAGGAAAGCTTCAGATGCTTTTGTGAAGCAGTGCACAGTGAACACGGGCAGGTATAAAAACACAGGTTTATAAAGGGCAATCTGGACTGGTTTTGCAATCTCCTCTCTCTTTCAGCCCAGGAGGTCTCAGATTTGAAAGGCTTATCTTTTTTTCTTAAAGGAAGGTTCTTAAGCCCCTGACTTCCCCCTTCCTAAGAAGTGAAAAGGTTACCTTGAGCATTTCTACTCTGTTAATGGTATCTGCTGTAACTTGTTCAAAGAGCTTTTATGTCAGGATATATATAAAATAAGTTGGTTGGTTTTTGGTTTTGTTTGTGTTTTTGTTTTTTTTTTTTTTTTTTTTTTTTAAATACATTTTTAAAAAATGACTTGAGGCTAGATTTCTGCTGGGCTTGTAGAGTTAGAATATCAGTATTCCTTTGTTATTTTCCTGCATTTAACAAATTATAAAGTATTTTAAACTGAAAATAATAATGCTTTTACACGTGCATTTGCTTTTTCGCCTGTTAAAAATGATGACAAAAGCCAAACAAAGTTTGGTTGAGTCATGGTCATAGGTGAGTCATTAAGTGAGACAACTGCAAATACTTGAAAACATTTAAGGCTAGTAAGACTGTAGCATTGACTTTTCTTCTTGCCTTCTCCCTCTGTCCCCAGTCAGACCACTTAATTCTGCTTATAATGACTTCTTTCTGCTGCACAGTAGCATCTGCTTGGTTATGTAGCTTTTGGCTGATCTTTGAAGAGTATTACGATGGAGGGGTAAGTGCCACTGTAGTCTTCACTGTCAAATTCATACCTGTGTCTTGGAGGTGCACAGGGGAAAAGCAGAAATGTGGTCTTTACAGCCCCCAGACTCGAGCATTGCTGGTGCTGGGCATTAGATCAGCACAGGAGTGGCAAAGCACATTTGTGGCATTGTTGCTGGCTGCAGGCAGCCGCATCTTGTCACTTCTTCCTTAAACTGATTGAAGGTGTGATCTGGACTTCTCTTCACTTTCTTGTAGTACATAGAAAAGACCAAAGCAGAAATGTTAGGCAGGCTGATGCAGCGGCATACAGCTCTTGTAATCTGTCAGAAGGGACTGGCAATAGAGACAGGTTTGCCCTTTCTTTTCCCTTCTTTTTTTTGGATGTGCTGTTGGCTTGTTGATAGATACCTGTTTTACTTCACTCTGAGTGACAAACCATTGGGCAATGAGTATATGTGGGTGTATTCCTAAAAAGGTAACTGTTGCTCTGGATTTGAAGCTGAAATGGGTAAAGTAGTAGCAAGTTTCACTGAGGGAAAGAGTGCTGCCAAGTGTCAGGGTTCTAGATAGTGCTTCTGCCTGGGATGCAGTGACATCCCAGAGCGATGACTGATGAGTCAGGGCTGATTTGACAAGTTGCTGACATCCATGGAACACTGGCTTGTTTTGTGGGTAGCATCTGGCATCAGAAATGAAGTAGTTGGGAGAGGGGTGGGAGTTCACACTTCATATAAATGTCAAGAAGCTTCATGATTTATGGAATGAGGAGAAGCTTTTGGGGGACTACATACTGGAGGGAATGTTACTTAAAAAACAACTAACCAGGAAATAACTCCAGTCTTTCCTCCCCAAACTAACTCTGTGATGTGCACTCTCCTGTAGCACTCGTGTGTCATGTGGCTCGACTTTCCCAAAGTTCTAAGTGCAATCAAAGTGTAATGACTTGGGGGAAAATGGAAGACCATTATATGGTTAGCATTTCCTCCCGTGTGTATATTAGAACATGTTTGATTGAAATAAGGATGCTAGCCAGCACAGGAATCCTTTGTTAAGATTGTGAAAGCCTATAGCACCTTTAACTCTTTCATAGGCAACTGTGGGAGACTGGTAAAGGAAGGTTTCTTTGGTTTGGTGTGAAGGCCAGTGTCAGATGCTTAAAAATCAAGGTTTTCTCTGCATGAAGACAAGGAGTACATGATGTGTTTCACTAAGGATATTTGGAATTAATTTGTTCTGAAAATAATTATTTAAACTTGGTATTTCTAAAACAGGCAAGAAAAAATTTTGTTAATGTCAGACTAGTCTTCTAATCTGCATTATTCTGATTCTAAAATAAGAACTGTTGACTTCTACTTAATGTTAATTTAAAGGAGAAAATACTTTCTTGCCTCTTTTGCAGCCGTCTTGGATTTAATCTCTGAGCAGGTGATAATAACAAGACATCCTAGTTTAAAACAGGCTCTGTGGATAAAGCTGCATAACATCTTAAAGTGATAACCTACAGACTCTACAGGTTGTAATTCTAAGCAGTAATTATACTGCTTGGTATGCTTCAAGATTGTCATAATAGAGGTTCACAACAACTTCCCTGTGTTCATCTGCTCAGTAAAAACTGCTGTAGGTGGAGCTGAGGCTTTAATAGCTGTGGACCTGACCGGGTTAAAGTGCTACTCCTGATTCCTGTTGTTCCAGTTAAAGAAAAATTACTGCAGTCAGCCTATACCCAGTTATTGTCATTACTCTCTACTGGCTTTAATTGCTCGTGTGGCTATTCTGAAACCTTTTTCCATAAAAAATGGGTTTTTCTCAGATTACCGAGTAATTCGTTAAGCTGACTGATTCATGTTCCTTAATTTGGATATTTGTAATATCTGAGGAAGCCCTAAACTTTGTGAAAGAGGTTGGTAGTAAGGAATTAAGTAGGCGGGGAGCTGTGGATGGGAAACTCTTCTGGAGCCTAAAGAGGCTACATGCCTATAACTTAATTTGGAAGCCACTGATGTGTGTGACCTGAGAGGCTGGAAGAGAAAAGCTACTAGACTTTAATTAGTAACAAATAGTATGAAAATGCTTGTGTCCTTGAGACTTAAACTGTTTGGTCTCAGCTTTCATGACAAGATAGTTGTGTCACCATGGAGCACTGACTGTGGGTGCGTGTGCTCTGAGAAGTTGTTCTGGAGCTATGTTTAGGTGTTGAAACTACATGAGTGTTCAGTTTGGGGGGGCATGGGAATGGTAGAAAAAAGGTAGAAAATAGCATCAAATCTAGATGTCTGTATAAACAGACTTACTTATTCAGTGCCATTACCATAAAAAAATACTGGATCATGATGATGGCCTGTAAGCTGTTCTTGAAGGACTTCTTACTGGGTTAAGAGCTGATGAGTTCTGGAAAGGTTCTGAGGCCTTGAGTTGAGTAAAAGGTAGTGAAGATTGTTTGGAAGGAAACTATGGAAGTAAGACCCCCCTTGATCTCGGTGTACCTGGCTTAGGTTTTCTTAAAATAGTTTGGGGTGTGTTAATGCAATGGGTTTCTATATCTGCTTTAAAATGGTGAAGGAAGGTGAAAGAATATTCTGTAGAACAGAGGGAGTCCTTGGCTGAAAGTGAAGCTTGAGCACTTAATATCATGTGCTTGAAGTCATGTGTTGTAATGTGTGCTTCTGTGGTTTCTGAGCTGGTGGCTGAGGGAGAGCAAGCTATAAATACTTCTCTGTTCTCCACTTATGTGGTCAATTGAAGCTTGCTGGAACTTTTAAATAAAACTTGACCACTAAATTGGCAAATTAGGCCAGTTTTCCTCCTCCTGATGGTAGTTTGCTCTTAAAAGGGGGGGGGCAGAGTGAATCTACCAGCTTAAGTGATTTAAATTGTGGGATACACTCTTGAGAGGCGTGTTCTAAAAGAGGATCTGGAAGCTTTGACAGACTACTGCAGGAGGAAGACTTTTCTTCCTTTCTTTGAAGAAGACTTTTGAAGTATTCATGATACTCCTTCCATACTGGGCTTAGCCTTTCCATCCATTTACATAAAACAAGTGAGCTATTGCTTTTTGCTAAAAATGTTTATTTTCATTAGCAAATGTGTTAAAACCTCTGGTCTCGCCTTGCACAGTTCATGGGTGTGCAGTGTGTTTGCCAGCAGCCTTTAAAACACTGGAGACATTCCTGAAAAGGCTTAAATTCTGAGCCTGGGCTCTAGCTATAATTGATACCAGAAAGTATACAACCCTTGCCCTGGATGGTATCTAACAGCCTCACATGGCTTTCTGAAGCACTGTTTGTCCAGCTTTGCTTCCTCTGCAGGTGGTTCAGGATGTTCTGTTTTTCCGTGCACTATCTCAGGATAATATACTGGTCTTTAAGCCCAGATGCATCCTATTCCAGTGCCTGAGTTTCCCTGTAGTGCCACCTCAGCTGATCTTCCTATGCTTCCTGTCTCTTCTGTAAAGCCTTTCTTATAGGTCTCTTTCTGCTCGGGTCTCCTGGTTCATTGTTCCACAGCTGTATTCCTCCTTCAGCCTGTATTCTGATGCCAGCAGGGTTTCTCTGTGGTTCTGTGCCGAAGCTTGTCTATCTTCTCATATGCATTCCTTTTGAGAAGTTACAGGAAACAACATGGTGAACTCCAAATGAGTTTTCCTGGCTTAACAGAGAAATTGCCTCTGTCCTTCCCACAGTCTGATCTGGGTCATCTGGTCCCCAGCTGACCAAATCAGCTGTTGCTGTGTGGTGGGCCTTATGCAGGAGGGATAAATTGACCCTCGTGTCCTTTGAAGATCCAACTGCCTTTGGTGCTTGCCAAAGTACAGCCAACAAAATGTGCTTTTGTTATCTCCCACAAACTGAGCTGAAGCATATGGTTGAAAGGGTTATGCCATACTAGGTTACTAAATATATTTTTGCGTGACTCTCTTATACTAAAAACACAATGATAGCCATCTCCAGTAACGATGGGAGTACCTTCTCTGTATTGACATCAGTGCCAAAACTTTATTTTAGTACCTTCTCAAGTCATTAGTACAGAAAACAGTGCAGCTGTCTTGGCAGGCTGTGCTAGGAAGAAGTGCAGTTCCTAATTTAGTGGGTATCTGTCTGATTGATGCATTTGAAAGTGGCAGTTCAGACTGGCAGCAGAAGAGGATTGAATGCTGGTGCTGAGCACAGTAGCAGTTAGCTTATGGTAGCTCAGGGCTTCTTCATTCTTTACAGTGGGGGAAGAATGTTAGTGTGTTTACCCTCTGCTCTGAGAAATGGATCGCAGAATGGTCAGTGTTGCAGCCTGGTTGCTTGTTGCTAGGAAAGGGGTTAGAAAATAAAGGTATCTTTTTGAAATAGGTGCCTTGCTGTCCTGAGACTGAAGGCCTTGAAACTTTGGCCTGGCCTACTAGCTAGAAAGCAGGCTTTGTACCTGGGAGAATCACCTGAAAACATTCCCAGCCAGCATTATTTTGGTCTTGTCCAGGTCTGTTTTGGAAGATTTTTGTTTATCTGAGTAATGATCTGATGCTTAGGCTGGGAAGTTTTTGTGAGGGCAGTGATTGCTACTGCTTCACTTCAAACAAAACTTTAAAATCTGGAAGCTTGTTATCACAGGCACGTGCTTTGCAGGATATTGTGATACTTAGTAGTGTCTTCTAAGAGTTTTGTAGAGAGAGCAAGTAGCTGAGGGAAGTGTGTTCCTTTGGCCTCTTGCTGGAGACTTGCTGGGAAAAATCTTTGCTTTACAGCGTGTGCTGAGTCCTGCCAGAAGCCAGCAATTGTGGGGGTTATTGCTGCAGTGCAAGCTGTAGCTCTTTCAATTGGGATAGGCAGCTGTGCTTTTAAATCTGAAAGTTCCAGTGGGGTTGCTAAGTCTCATCATTGTGCTGTGTGCCTGTTGCTTTGCAAGGACAGCTATGTAAAAGCTTGGTGAAACAATAAATTTAATGTAAAGTTGAAACTTTCCTTTGGTTATGGGGGATGGGATACTGAAGACAGTGTGTTACTTTAAGGCTCCTGCATTCTGCATCATCTCATGGGTTGTCTTGTGGATGTTACACTCCTAGTTAGATTTGTTAGGTTTGCTGTTCTGAAGGTAGAAATGTTGCTGGTAGAGTAGGTATACTTTTATTGCATACATGAAGTTGGTGAACACTTGTAACCTTTCTAGGTTTGTAACATACACTGATGGAAAGCCGTATGGGGAAACAAGTTGATTGTCTTTTTGCTTCACTGAAAATGTTTTACTTTTTTCAGGTAGTGAGAAATGTCTGTTTTATGGAGAACTACTTGATGCATGTTGACCTTAAAGTAAAAGGTTAAGCTGTCTTGTGGGACTGCTTTTTGTCCTGGAAGGAATCAGCAGTGAAAGTTATGCTGTCAGCTTTATTTGCATTTCCCAGCTATTGTCCTCTTGCCAGCATCTTTTAAATGTTTTAAATGTAGCTTTTGTATTTTTCTAATGCATAACACTTGTATGCAGTGTTTCTTGTGATGATGCCAGAACAGCCATATAGTAAATATTTAATAAGAGTGGTAAAGATTTCTTGTTCTCAACAGGCTAAAGTCCTGATCTAAAGGAAATGAAATTGCCATTCTAAATTATTTATGAAATGCTGCACATAAGGAGAGTGAGTGTGTTTGGTTTATGATACATAGATGGCAGGAGTAGTGGTCTTAGTTGAGTTAAGACATAAATGGTGTAGGTGGGTTTTAAGCATGATAAAAAAAATCTGAGTAATCCCACTTTTATGGCTGAGGGTGATATATCTTCATCCCAGATGGTAGCTGTAGTGCTAGTTGGATGTTGGAAATTCTGTTGCTTCGTGCTTCAGCTGACTCAATTTCAGGAGGTCTTGCTTTGTAATCCTTTTTCTGAAAAGCATGAATTGGAATCATAGAATCATTTAGGTTGGAAAAACTCTTTAAGATGGAGTCCAACCGTCAACCCAACACCACCATGCCCACTAAACCATGTTCTGAAGTACCACGTCTATGCGTTTTTTTTTAACACCTCCAGGAATGGTGACCCCACCACTTCCCTGGGCAGCCTGTTCCAATGCCTGACAACCCTTTTGGTAAAGAAATTTTTTCTAATACCCAATCTAAACCTCCTGTGGTGCAACTTGAGGCCATCTCCTCTCATCCTATCACTAGTTACTTGCTAGAAGAGACCAGTACCCACCTCACTACAACCTCTGTTCAGGTAGTTGTAGAGAACAATAAGGTCTCCCCTCAGCCTCCTTTTCTCCAGAATTGTTTGCTTGAAAGTCTTAACAATGGAACTGTCACTTTTTAAAAAAAAAAAAAAAAAAAAAAAAAGTATTTTTTTTTGTATGGTATACATGGCTATCAACTCTCATGGGAAAATGAATTCCCCTTGTGATTTACTAGTATTTAAAGATGACAATGATTATTGGTATAGCTACAGCTTCAGCATAAGGGGAAAGCATGTGAATCAAGTGTGGTTGATGCTTTGAGTGTGTAACAGAACTTGTGAAAAGTACTCCTCCCTCTTTGTTCAAATGCAAAAGAAAACTATTCAGACTGGTTGAGACTAGGGGAGGAGTGAGGTATATAAGGTACAGGAGACCAAAGCTGTTACAGAAGAAAAAAACCCAGCAGTGTGGGTACCCCTCTGTCCCAAGACACAAAGCCTGAGAACAGTGCAAGCCCTTGAATGTTTTATTGGTTGGGAGACCTGGTACCTGGCCCTTCTCCCCTTCCTCACTATTACTGTTTCATTTCTGTTGCATGGAATGAAGAGTGATAAAACTGAGGAAAGATGTGAAGACTTCTTCAGAAGGTAGGAGCTTATCTACTTCTCATAGCAAGGGTCAGCCATTTGAGAAGGTAGCTGTCTGCTGAGAATGTGCTTCCTTTCAGCATTACCATTTTCATAGGTGGTTCTCCCACCCACCCTGGGACCACAGCTCTCTTCAGGGATAATAAATCTTTATTTCAAAACTGAGTCTGTGGTAGTGATGGGAGACATATGCCAAGATGGCCTTTACCCAGCTCACTGTAGGCTTTTAAATGTAATCTTGGTCTGGTGAGAAGGCATTGTAGTTTTTAGAGCATTAAAAAAGGGAATGAGCAAGATTGCCGGGCAAACAAATGAGGGCTGTGCCTGAGAGGAATAATCCTTTTTTAAGTAAAAAGCTCAAACATACTTTCATGCCTCAACTCTGCAGTTTACTTTTGATGTTGGGATTTACTTTTATGTACTAGTATTAATTTCCTTTCTTGCTGCTTATGTTCCAAACAAGAATATAAGTTGCCTTTTATAAGTTCAAGTGTATCTGGAGTGAAAGCACACTATTATCTTTAAACTTTTAACATAAATTATCCAAATTCACTTTTTTGCAAATGGGGAAAGACAGATGCAAAGTGCACCCATGGAAGTTCAGCTTCATAAAAATGAAATTCCTGCTTTATATTGCATTTCACTGGGATTGCAGTACTGTCTTCATTTTCCTTCAAAATAAAGCCATTCTAAAGCTGTTTTAACAATATATGTTATAACAACATTAAAAAGGTTTTAATGATTTATTTTTCTAATTGGTCATTAGGTTTGGCTTAAAGCTACTGTGGTTTGCTTCAGAAATGTGGTGGTGGGGTATATTTAAGTGGTGGGCATTATTAGATGCAAGAAATATGATGAAATCGAACTCACCTTTTTCATGGAAATAATCCTTCCATAGATGAGATGTGAAAGCAACTTCTGCCAGTGGTATGCAATCTTTCTGCCAACTCCTGATGTCTCTTAGGGGACTGAAATAGAGCCTGTTAGTTAACTTTCTAACAGTTGTGCATGCTGTATCCTTAACGAAAGACGTGATAGCAGATGAGTGCATGTTAATATTGCTGGACCTTGAAAAAGTTACAGGGCTTAATTTTTTTGTGTTCTGAAACATCCCATGGAATAGACTTGACAATTTATTTTAAGCTGTCTCTTTTGGGGGGAATAAAGATGTGACTATATACTCTGTGTGTATGTGTGTGTGTACACACACATATATATAAAACTGTTTCTGTGGAAACAAATTGTGTGCTGTAGGTACCAAGGATATAGATGTTCAGAGGAGGAAATTAAAAGTGACTGAGATGTATCACTTCCAAGTCTCCATATTCCTCTTGAGTAGCCCTTCCTGTCTCCCTTATTTGAATGCACCAATTCTTATGCTTCTGAAGTAGTTTGTCCTTCTGCCAAATAACAAAATGTGTTTTATTGTTTTGTGTGTTGGGTTTTTTTAATGCTACCTCCCATATCTACTGCAGAAAAAGCAAATGGCTTAACAAAACAAACAGCCAATTTCTGACTCATGTCTGGTTGAATCCACACTTGAGTTTTCCTCCCTCTGTGTCTGAGCTTCTGAGAAACCTGTTTCTTTCCTGGGTTTCATGCTCAAGAGGCTTTTATAAGCAAATGTTTGCAATTCTCTGCTGTCCTTTCCTGTCTGCATTTTGAGACCTCCTCCTAGAAGTCATTTTAGCATGCTCTGCTATTTGTTCTTTTGTAGGAAGCCTCATTATTTCCTCCAGGTTGGAGGAAAATCCTGTATCTTATGTAGGAGCCTTCCTGTCCAGGCCTGCCTCCAAAGCCTATTTATCACTTGGTAGGCTAACTGCAGAATTGATCTGACTTCAGCTCTTAAGTGGTCTGCACTCTCTTTGTCAAGTCTTGAGTTTTAACCTTGAGTATACTTGTGATTCTTCAAAGTGCTAAAATAGGGTTGCTTGTAGGGAATGGAATGTTGAAGCTTGCATAAAATTGAGCCAAACATAAATTCCACCAGTTTTACTCTGTTTATATGTGGAGTAACTTCAGAATATGCTCCTCTTCTAGTGGAGCTTTTCCTTTTTTTTTTTTTTTTTTTTTTTTTTTAACGAGACTGATGTGAGAAAGGAACATTGAAATAAAGTACTGGTCTTGCTATGGTTAATTACTTGAAATAAGGAGAGAGAAAAATAAGAGGGGAAAATTACTAGCTTGGATGGCTTTCTGATTAAAAAAGCATCCTAGAGAAAGGGTGATGAAGCAGATTCCTCCAAAATGGTTAATGATCAGCAAGCTATGCTTTCAGTAGAAGGACAAGCTAGAAACAGGCTGTCCATTGAGCAAGTGCTTTTCTTGTAGAAGGTCTTAATACTCTCAGTTACTTTTGGCTGATTAGTTGCAGGTGCATGTAGACGTCTGTGTTGTCCTTGAACTCCCTCCATGCTTTGTGGTCTAATGTGGCTGATAAAATAAAAAAATTCTCATGGAAAAGTGGTAGGCGAGTGAAGAGTTGCAATTTGGTGTGGAGGAGAAGGAGGGAGAGAGTGAAACTTTTAAAAAGTGATATAAAACAGTTGTTTATCAGAGCATACCATGTTGTGGACTGGGACTTTAGTTTCATACTTGAACTACTTAAAATGTTTGAAGAATTAAACACTTGTCAATGTTAATCAGTTTACACTTAAAAATTAAACCCAAGAGAATGCTTAGATGCAGTTCTACAGGTTGTTTGTTAGGACACTTATTGAAAGGTGCTGTTCCCTGCATAAAGAGAGCTCTTTCTGATATCTAGGAGTCTGGAATGTATCGGGAGTCAAGAAGTGCAAGAAACTAAGAGAAGTAAGTATTGTTTTTCTGGCTGTTTTGCAGAAGTCCCTGAAGGCTTCTATTGCAGCACAGTTTGTTTGAAAGATGCCTCCCTGATGAATACACTATAAAGTATGTTTTGTTCTCTTGATTAGCGATATTACTGTGTACCGCGGTGCTAACATAAGACTCATCTACTTCTACAGAGATAAAAGCCTAATCAGTAGAGGCAACTGCTTGGATAGTAATGATGCTTTGCTGCAATGCCATATTTATAACATTGATGACGTAGATTAATGTGACTCTTGGTCTGATAATGCTGTAGTAGAGGTGGAAGTAAAGGGAGAGGGAAGAAGGTGTTGCCTGCATAAAGAATTTTAGAAAATATTTTCTAAAATCAATTTAAGGTTTCCTCCTCTTTGTATTTTCTGAATCTAGTGGTATTGTGTGCTACCATGCCATTTAGTAAAAGGTAAATTCACTCAAGTATGGTTAAGTAAATTGTTTGAACTTAGAATGAAGCTTTGTTCATTTTCTTGGCAGTTACTGCCCTTTATTCGGTATTGTACTCTTCAAAAAGTTGTGTTTTAATCTTGGAGGATAAATCCCTCACAATGTATTGTGATGGTACATATAGATGTTACTGTACTTCTGTGTATTAAAAAAGAAAAAAACCCTCCCTTTTTACTGTAGAGATATTTCAGGATGTGCCTCTAATGTAATCTCTACTGCTTGTGTGTGCATGTTGGAAGCTTTTATGTTGTAATGCATCCTGTATGCTGCTGTTATGCGTGGAGGATAAGTAGCTTCGTTCTCTCCATTACTGGCACAGCTTTCTAATGTCTCATGAAACGGCCTTCCATTTCTGTGTTCTCCAGCAGCGAAACTGTGAAGCATCCTTCCTTTTAACTAGTATTATACACTATCTGAGTCTGCTTCAAGGAAGTGTTGCTTTCATTTCTGCAGTCATCAGGCCTGTTACTGAGAAAGTGGACCTTGACAAGTGTCTCCCAGTGGCAAGTAAACATTTTTTCATTAAAATTTTTGGGTTTGTATCTGAATTGTTCTTGAATTTTTTTTTTTTTTTTTTTTTTTTAGCTAAGACAAGTCTAAGCCACCAAAAATGAACGAAGGGCCCTCAGTGGAGTCTGGCATGCAGTTTAGACTTCTCAAGAATAAGTTTGTACTGGTTTAAGCACTTAAGAGTAAATGGCAAAAGCAAAGATCGAGGTATTGCATTGGGTCATCTGAGCATCTTAAAGCTGAAAACGGCGTACAACTGATAGTTTTACATTACCAAGAAAACCTGGTGAATAGGATGACTAAAAGAAAAAACTGTTAGACATTTAGCTAGCAATTATGAAGCAAGTAGTTTTGTTATAAAACAAGATTATTAGTCATCTTCAGTTTGGTATTCTGGTTATGTCACAGTTTGTGGACTGAATTGTAAGAAGGTAGCTATTCATATGGCTGGTTCTCGGGAGGATAAGCCATCATATATACAATTACTATCAGATGAATTAAAGCTTTTCAGAAACAGACACACCACTTCTTCCCCCCCCTCCCCAGTCCAATATGTAACTCATTTAATACATTCAAGTATTCTTGTACTTTTGACCTTGGGAGATTAGTTAGGTGAGTACTGGCCACGCTTGAAGACTTACCAAGGAATTAAGTGTTAGTGAATTGCTGTCTCTGTTTCCAGATCTGGGTGAGCTGGACAAGTTTATTTCATAGGCAGTGCAAATGCCGAGTTCCAGACAGGATAAGCAACTTGCCTCTAGGTTTGAGGGACCCTGGCCAACAGTGAAAACTAGAATTTGCCTAGTGAATGCTCTCAATAGACTGGGTTTTCTGATAAAACTGGTCAACTAAAATGAAGTTTTTAATCTTTCAGCACCATCTGTTCTGCAGGGCACCAGCAGGTCTATCCATTGACAGGGCTGGCAGAAGTGGTCTAGTGTGCTCCAGGGCAGGTGAAGCAGTGGTGGCAGTGAAAGCACTGTGGAGTTACTTGCCTGCTATCACTTTCTCCCTACCTGATTTCCATTTAACCATTAGCTAGGCGTTAGCACTGAGAAGTCTGTACTTTGAAGGCAAGTTAAGAGAAAACAATCATCTGTGTAATGTTTTAATATGACTGTTAACCTGTGTTCAAGCTGAGATTTCAGATCAGCTTTAGGTAACTTAATTTTTCCAGTTTACCACAGTTGCTTACTTTAAAAAGGGCAGGTGAATTACACAGCTCAAGCTTAGGATGCATAGTTTTGAATCGCAAAGTTTGAAAAGATAAATGATGTGATACTCTAATTGCTTATTGCACTTGCATCAATGTATCCAAACTACTGCACCCCTCTAATTTCAAATGTTCCTGCAGCTTTCAAGTGAAGTGTTCAAAGGTGAACAAAGTGTTAGCTTATGTGATAAAAGCTTGTCTGCATGCTCGCAGAGGAGCGCAGAGAGACGGGCAGTTGGAGGTGCCTGAATAGTACCTTGCCTGGCTGTATTCGGAGGCCCATCCTGGGAAGCATCAGCCCCTCAAAGGCTCATCTCCACAAGTTGGTGGAGGAACACAGAAGCAAAATGGTGGGCAGGGAGAACCCACATGAGGGACTCGGAGGAAAGGAAGACCCTGTCTAGACCTCTCCTGGCAGACCCTCAGCCACATTGTCCAGAAGTGAAACCAAGCAACATGGGTCACTGTCTGAGCACCTTTTGGATTGAGAGGTAAAAGCATTTCAGGATAGCACAGGACTTGCTATGGGATGTTTAGGGGATGAACCAAAGGTGGAGAAGAGAGGAGATCTAGGTCATTCCAGGAGGAACAAGCGTGGGAAAAATAGAGTATCTAAGGGTGATGCCATGGGAGGAGCTGGCTATCGGTGGGACCAGGGGGGTCCCACCAACTGCCAGAGAGTTGCTGGGGTCTGAGTGTCTCTAAGAGCGAGACCTATGTGTGTGTCTCTAAGGGTGAGACAGTGGGGGTTTGGCTACTGGGGGATCAGGGGGGTTCCAGCCAGCTGTGTGTGCAGGCACATGAGAGACAGTCTGTACCAGCAACTGGAGTGGGACTATGGTCTTGGGGGCTCTTACATGCAGGTGGCCGCAACTGGAGAGATTGGGATCCTGGGGCCGACTACTGGGCAGACTGCTGGAGGGATCTGCACTGTACATATGTATAGGTGTACCTTCACTAGTGGACCTCTGTCCTGCTCAGACTGGAGAGAGGAGCAGGATGAGGCTGTGGTGCTACCTGTGTGTATTTGAGCGCTTAGTGTATTGATCTCTCTGGCTGACTATGGTATGTAAGTATATAAGTGTGTGTGCCAACAGGGAGTGTATGCTGAGCCTTACTCCTGGTTGAATCTGGGGACTTGGAGCTGTGGCAGCCTCCCCTCTATTGGGCTGCCAGATTCAACCCCCTCGCTAGTGCAAATAAGGGAAGTATAATGCTATACAACATCAATTTGTCTTAAATTGTGAAGCTATTCTTGTAAACTAGTAAGTAGTGAAAAACATAACACCCAGAAGTTTGCATCTTCATGGCTTTATCATGGCTCACTAAAATTCAGCTTCTGTTATTACTTGTTCTAAAGCTATGTCCAGTCAAGTGTGTGAATGTAGTCCTATGAACTAAAATTATTTTTTAATTTAACTGCAATCCTTCTGAAAGGAACATTGCATCCACACTGAGAACTTATGTACTGAGTTTAAGTGAGATGTTACTTAAGGAGATAAATTAACATCAGCCAAGTTGGCCTTTATTTTGAGGGTGCTTTTGTCTGAAAAGCCTCTTAGAAAAGTCCCTTCCAAATGTATTTTGTAATCTTTTTTTTGTCTCTGTTGCAGAGAGAGGTGCCTATAATGATTCCTTTGCCAAAAACCCCATAGTATTGTTCTTAAAATTTGTATAGCAAGAGATAACAAATTGTATCTGCCCTTTCAAGAAACTGACTTTCATAGTGTAGCTGAGAAACACTGTGCAAGGAGTGAAACCCAAAGCGCTACCTACCATTCAAGACTACATACTTCAAATAACTTAATTTAGAGGTTATTCAGGTTTGGTCTCCTACCTAATGGATGTATTGCTCTAAGTGCACTTTCTTCCTAAACATCCTTTTAACATTTGCCTGGCACTTTGCTGCCTTTTTATTTTTGTTCATATTCATGCCAATGACTAGCATGTTATTAGAACAACAAAACAAAAGCAGGTTATGTTGACTAAAGGTCAAGAAGAGAAGATGTGCTAGCAAGATGTACACCTAGGACCTTAGGTATCTTCCTGATTTGTCTGTCTACTTGAACTGTACTCAGATCTCTGCAGTGTGATAACTGTTATGCTTTGTGGTAAGGTAATGAACAGGGTAAAGTATTTTGTTTTAACAGGTGTTGAGCATTCAATCTCATCAGCTCAACTGTAGCTTTATGCAGAAAAAGAAACTGCAGAAAGCAATGAATGCTTATATGGAAAATAACTAAGTTTTCCCATCTCCAAAATCAAGTAGTTGATTTAAATAAACAAATAAAAGCAATTTCAAGCTGTTTGGTGGGGGTTTTTTTGTTTTTTTTTTTTTTTTAGCTGAGTTTTTATTTGAGGGAGTGGACATATCTTTGGGTTTATGGGTTTCCTTAACAAACCTCCCTGCTGGGTGTGCACCTGAGGTTCATCTGAGTTGTTTTGGTTTTAATACCTACAATAGAGGAGCCTGTAGTGGATGGGGAACAGTCTTCTGCTAGTCACTGTGTAGAGCTGGTGAGCAGTCTCTGACTTTACTCAGATGCTAGGTAGTGGTATTCAGACTTCCATCTTTATTCTTGTGACTGTTCATGATTTCACAGGCTCAGGTGCAGCTGGGGCATGCCGAGGTGTATATGTCACCATCTATGTCTGCAAAGGTATTTTTTTCATGGGATTGGGGAGGAAAGACAGTACTCTGAGGAAGGCAGAAACTGGCAGGATTGAGCAGCATCACAAGAACAATGAAGCTCTTCTGATTTTGAAGTTAAGGGTTCTATTTGATTGCTTCCTAAACCTGTTAATACTTGAATATCTCTTCTAGTTGCAATAGAAAGTTGAAATAAGACAAGAATGAAAATGATAGTTCTTAAAACAACAAAACCAAGAAGGCTTCAAACTCTTGGAAAACTTTGTCATGCTTAAAAAGCTAGACAAAGACTCTAATTCTCTGTCCTAGAAGCAGTGACTATATAATCTGACAAAAAAATGAACATACTGTAATCTAATATGTCATTATTAGTGTAATAAGAAAGCTATTCCATGCTCTACTTGCTTTCATGCTATTAATAAGACTGCCACGTTATATTACTTAGTTTCTGAGCTGTGACTTAAATTTTCACCCTTCAAGCAGGCCAGATTCAGTGATCTGATGCCCACTACGTTATTTCATGTACAAAGTCAGATGAAGTGACAGAGTAGCTGCAGGTTATAAAACTTTGACATTTCAAGAGGATGCAACAAAAGGCATCAAGAGACTTTGACAGCTAGTGAACTACATCAAAAATGCCTAACAGAATTGGAAGGTTGCACTGTAGTTCAGTGTGATGTGATAATAAACGGAATGCTAGTATTTCACTGTATGCCAACGCTTTTTATGGAAGCATACATCTAAATATGTAGAAACCACATCCCACTCAGAGAGCATCTCAGCTGAAATTAGTTTGAGACCATAAGCAAGGATTGTTGTTTGCCATATTTTTCTCATCCTTAGGCATTAGCTAGTTATTTGTCTGCTGTTTGGTTTCAGCCAAGTCTAGTTTTCTCTGCAATGTTATGCTAAGACATAGAATCATAGAATTGTTTAGGTTGGAAAAAACCCCATAAGATCAGAGTCCAACCGTTAACCTTAACGCTGCCAAGTCCACCACTAAACCGTAGTAGGAGTGGTTGTATTAATGCTGTGCTGTTAGTAATTTCAAGACCCAAAGAAGTTCAGATAGGCCTTAATAACACAGACCAGCGTGCAAATAGGTGTCTCAGCTTGCCAGTGAGAAGGGTTAAGCAGTGATGACAGAAAAAGGGAATTGAAAGAAAAACCTTAAACAAGAGCCAAAATCAAGCAAAAGGCATGCCTTTGGGTAAGAAGGAAGCTTTTCAGGCATCCTCAAGAATAGTCTAATAGTATTGCAAAAGAAGATTGTAGAGTGTTTGGATGTAGCGTGCTGGTGGAGACACTGAGGCGGTTAATGAAGAACGTTTGGCTGAGAAGGAGCTGTCATGAGGCAGTATTGCTAAATGAAGGTGTGCTGAGCTGTTAGACCTCCCAGGAGCTTGCAAAGGGGCTGAATGGTTTTTCAGTGAAGAGCTACTGGGAAGTATAGGAGGGGGCAGTGTATGGGCAGGTGAATGAAAAATGCAAGGATTCCTTTTTAGTCCCAGGGATTGGAGATGCACACTCTCCCTGTTGTCAAAATCTGCTATATTAAAATGTAAAAAGAATACTAGCTTTATTAAAAAAAATTAAAAATCATTCCTTAAACTGAAAGCTGGAGAAGAAAAGTTTCTTTGGGTAATATCTCATTGGGTGATGAAAGCCTGAGGAACAGTTTTGTACCTTTTTTTCTTGTTGTCTCTTTCCTGAATTTTAATGTGTCAGCAAATTAAGTCCTTTTAAATGGTGCATGTAAAAATAGACAAGCTGATTAAGTGCAGAGTCTTGTGTGCTTTTATCAAAATGCTGTTTGCCTTTTAAAAAAGGTAGTACACTGAAATACCAGTTTTAAAATGAGCATACTGATGCTATAAGTGATTTGAGAAACTTGATGGAAGGAAGATAATCAATGAGACTGCAGTATCTGGGTGCAAATACGTAGGAATTGCATTACAGATGAGTTGCTTTAGTAGAAAGGTGCTTTATGATTAAGGAGAATGGGATGAAGTAAGATGTGTTAATTGAGGCAGATTGAAATATGCTTTAAAAGGAGATGGAGAGGTTTAATGTTACAGCTATGCTGTTGACCACATAATCAGAATACTGACAATTTTGTAAAATGACAAAGATATGAAAGAACATACGGAAAAAGTTATGGTAATAGCAGTAAACTTCATTTGCTCTCTAGAGGGAGGAGGAACAACAAATTCACAAATGAATGTGATGAAGAGACAATTTTTTTTTTTCAACTGTCAAGGTTGTTCTTTGATCATCTGCCTCAAAGTGCAAAGAGGAAATTTTAATCTTAAGCAGTGCAGGAGGTCTAGTTCAAGATGTTACTCAGCAATCATCTTGTAAACATTACCCGTGTTATACTGTTATTTGGCATTCCTGTATGAAAAAAAAACACCCCCAAATTTTCTTAATAAGACTTATCCTCCCCCTTCCCAAAAACTTAAGCAAGCCTCGTAGACTCAATGAAGCCAAACAGGAAGCACTGAAGAGGTGCAGCTGTGAAGGTGAGACTTGCATATGTCATGGAGACCAGATAAAGACAGCAAATTGGAGGTTTGGAAGCAACATGTATCAAAAAAAGTTTTTTAAAAAAATAAAAGAATCTACTGGTTAAATAGAACGACGAAAGCTGATGATAGCAACACTTCAAAGAGCAGAACTCTTATCTAAGAAAATAGGAGGAAGAAGAGAGTGGCAACTTTAAAATTAAAACCCTAAGATAATATCCCTATCACTGACAGTGGCAAGCATGCGTGGAAGGCTGTAGTCCATTAAGTGACCGGCATGTCAGGGAAGTCTCAAGAAAGGTGCTGCTACAGCAGACAAGCCACAGGAGTTCTTTGCAGTAGTGTTCACTGTGGAGAAATTCTCAGACTGAAGAGTTTCTTATAGGCATGGACAAGAGGAACTGTCTTTTAATTAATGCGTTGGGAGTGAATCAGTAAAATGAATAGGAGGGCATCATGCAGACCAGATGATATTAACTCAAGTTGTAAAATACTTCAGATATGGAAGTGTCAGATTTTTTTGTCATAAGTATGTAATCCATCCCTTACATCAGGCTGTGTGTGCCAGAGGAGTGGAAGATGCAAGTATGATATCATAGAGGCCTAGGAGAGAAGTAGAACTAGGAGTTTCAAGGAAGTATAAAAATTCTGTAAACACATAAATACAGTAAAGAGATTATGGCTTTTTTTAGCTAGAAGTATGCTTAACAAAGCAGTTGGAATCCTTTGCAGGGGGAGGAAACAAGTATATGGTTGGTATAATGCACTTTGATTTAAAAAAAAGCATTTGACAAGATCTCCTGGCAAAGGCTTTCAAAGGAAGTCAGCTGTTGTGGATTAAGAGGAACTGCCTCCTGTTGTATTAATAACTGGCCAGAAGATGAAAAAAGGGTAAGACAAAGTGATCACTTTCCACAGAGTTCTTTCCAGTGGAATCCTCAAGGATATGTGCCCTTGGCAAATTCATATATGTTCTAGACATAGGAACAAAATATGCTGACGTTCAACTAGTAGGAATACAAAATCACACAATCCAGAACCGAGACATTCAAGAAGAATTTCAAAATACAGAGAAACTGGACAATAAGTAGCTGCTGGGATTCAACATTGCTAAATGCAAAGTAATGCATGCTGCAGGAAGAGAGTGAAAGCAATTCTACTTGTACGGCTGCCTTAACAGAGTCCTAGTTAGTTGTGATTCTTTGGGAGAAATTTTGTTATTGTGGGTAATTCTTTGAAGGCATAAGCTTTGTGCTCAGTAGCTGTAAAAAATGGAAACAAAGGCAGAAGTGTTGAGGAAGGGAGTAGAAGATGGAATAGAAAACATTGATTACTGTTACTCCTTGGTGTACTGGATACTGTCTACATCTTCAGTCACTGCCTCAGACCGTGAGTAAATCTAGTAATGGTGACTGGGGTAATCACTATGGCCTGACTTCCATTTGAGGGGAAAGCTAAACAGGATTGAGTGGTGAGAAGAAAGTCTGTGGGTAAACCTTAAGCAGGAGCTTCTTCTGGGAGAGGGACCCTGAAGGGTGTGCTTCCATGCCTTTTTTCCCCCTAGCAAGTCCCACCACTTTATTGCAAGGGAATTTCCATTACGTGGGTTGCTGTATGAGTATGGAAAGATACTTTGCAGAGTGGATTTTGTGGAGAGGGTCACAGAAGATCTTACAGAAGAGTCTGATCAGTTTAAGAATTGATGCTAAATATAAGAAAATAAAAGACTGCAAAAATAGTTAGCTTTTCAAGGCTGTCATGTAAAGTATCAGTAATTCTGTTGAGTAGTATGAACAATTATCTCCTGTGTATAACTTTGAAAATGTTGGTTTCTGTTAACTACATATAGGAATACAAATGTGGGCTAACTTGGGCATGTGAACTTTGAAACTTGAAAAACAGCATTCTTAGTCCAGGTATTAATCACCTACAGCCCTGATTATCTACACCAGGAGAAGCTGTAGTGAAAACTTTTTAAAACCAGAGCAGCTTTAATTTAGTCACCTTCCTTCAGGCCTGAAGTGATAAGTTTAGCCATAACTTTCACCTTCACAAGGGGGAGGATTTTGTTTCCTCTTCAGAGACCTTGGTGAGTGTTTCTGGGCCAGGTTTATGGCTAAGCACTGTTGCTTTTGTGAAAAGCTATACAGATGTTACAACTTCGATTATGGAAATTTTTTCTGTGTGTCACCCATCAGATGGGTGAGCTGAATAGTCTCCTCCCTGTATGTTGTGGTGGTTGATGAGCACCTGCCATAGATTGCTGTCATGTATTATGGGTAGTAGAAGAGAAAGCTGATGATCTCATGTAAGCTGCCAGAAACTAAATTTTGTTTTAATTTTGATGTTTCCCCAAAACACTAGAAGTAGACCACCACAATTTTCTGGATAATATATGTATTTTTTTTTCTATTTAATGCTGTCTGTATTTACATTTAAGTGCCGTGCAACGTAGAATAAATTGTAGCTTATGCATTACTAAATGGGGGCAAACAGACCTCAGTATCTCATGCAATTTCAAACTAATTGTAACTATTTGTCTTCTTTATTGAGTTGTGTGTGTACATTAAGCTTTTTTCTCTACTTATATATTCAGTCTTTTCTGAGCAGAATGGGAAGCCCACTAACAGCACATAATTCCATAATCCAGCAGGGTACTGTGAGTTTTGAAATGGTGTGGGTTAGTTTTCTCAAATTTCAAAACCAGCTCTGAAATTGTAATTTCTTTTCTGTTTATACTTTTATCAACTATAATCTCTGTTTTGCACCCTCCCCCCCTCCCGGTCTGACTTTATTCCATTTCAGATGTCAGTTAATGGAGCCCTCCCCCTTGCTTTGTCTGACCTGTATTTCCTTGTCACATGCAGGAGTGGTTCTATTTGTCACCACCTTCGCCAACCTCAGCTGGGGTCTGAAGGGGAGGTGTAAATTCCTTTAAAACTTGCAATGTAGGTACTAACTGTGGGAAGGAGGATACTTGGCTTTTTTGCAGCCAATATGAAAAGTAGTGTGTGCGCACACTGTCGTTAGCGTAAGAACAGGACTTTCTACTGATGTGCTTTTTACTTGACTGTATCATTTGCTGATTGTGAGTAACCGTTTCTGTTAAATAAGACAACCTGAGAGCAGTAAGTATATAAATAGATATTTCCACTGCATCTCTCTCACTACCTTCTAATTGATTTAGGATTGAAAGAAAAGCATTTTGGAGACTGACAAGCACAAGTGGAATACCTTGTAAAGCGGAAGGCCAGAGTTAGTGAGTAATACAAACAGAAGAGAAGTTATTCAGTAGCTGCAGTACACAAACATCGAACCAATATGGACAGTGAGTGAAAACTGATAAATGCCACACTGTAAGCCACTGTAGAGAGACAGCTGGGGACAAGTGCCTTTAGACCCTATGCCTTGGTGTTCTCTCTCCTCTTTGTTTTCACCTTTTTATCTATCTTTTTTTGAGGGTGCTGTTTAGGGTTGTTTCTTGTTTGATGTCAATCTAGTGCTCCTTTTTGCAGGGTATGAAGTTACACTTATAGTAAATGTTCTGTTTTAAAGAAACTCAAATCTTTCAAAATCTTGTTCTTCGTTTTTAGGGCCTGCTTTTAGAAGAGAGGAGGAGCAGAGGGCAGCAAAGAATGCAGAAAGTTGTATTTTGAATTTGTAAAACCTTAATGGGCTGAAAATGTGTGGAGGATGTCTGATTTTCAGTGCTTTCTGCAACTGATTATTTAAAGCAGATGCACTTAAATAGTTAACCTAATGGAAGAGATTTCTGAACACAGTCTTTAGTGAAATGTATGAAGGGAGATAAATGGAAGTCACTTTTTTTTAGGGGCAGGGAGCTCTAAACTAACTTTGACATAATCAAGGATAGTCTGGTTAAAACATAATGCTATATTTAGAGCTGCATACTACAAACTCAGAGACATTGATACAAATTGAGGATTTTTATTTACTGCATTATAAATTGTATCCTAAGAGAACTGCTTCTGAAAGATTCTGGTTTTTCTCCCTCAAATTAAAATTTGTGAAAAGAAATTAAAGTTATAGTTGAGACTTCTGGTATGCTTGAATCTGTTACAACTGAGGATAATCAGCAGTTCTATGAAATACTAGCTTTTCTCCACATGGAGTAAATTACTTAGTGATAAAATACAATTATTCAACCTGGATTTTTTGATTTTTGCATTTTTTTAAATCTTGGTATAACTTCCCACTCTAACTTTGTTGAATTGGATGTCTATTGAATGTTGTAAACTTACTTTGTCACTTTAACTTTTGTTGAACTGAGACAACAGTAAATTTTTGTATATGGAGATGAGAATTGACCACCGTCCCCTCTTAACAACGCATGTACCGGACTTTATAGCTTAATAGTGAAAAGCCACCTAAATTTTAAGACGGCTAGATACAGCTATCTCTAAAGTTGAAGTTTTTGTGAACTCTTCTGAAGATTATTCTGTTTTTATCTATTTAAAGAAAACTCAGCTTTTAGAAAAGCGTATCAAATGTTTCATCTGTTAGTAATCACGACTGGACTTTCAGAGCAGTTGGAAGAACAGTACTGGCACAGCACTGCTCTTAAGCCTTTGAATGCGTAGAATTTCTTCAAGGCTTTCTGTTAGAGGGGAATTAAACTCCAGTTTAAAATATAGCCTAATCCATACCAGGTCCAGGTTTTTTGAATAAAAATGAGGTTTTGCAGCCTTTGTACTGGTTGTGTTTTCTGCAGAAGTGATTTACAAATGTTTCCAAGTTTTAAGTTCAAATATTCATCGCTATTCTGCTGTTACAACTTCAAAAAAAATTCTTCCTATATGAAGATTTTGTTAGTTTGTGCAAGAATTTGTGGGGAAATCGGCTATGACAGGATTAAGATTGCAGAGGGCTGGAACAGGTTTGCCTTTAGGGACTATGACTGTTGGAAATCATTTATTTAAAGGTAAAAATGTTTGGCTTCATTTGCAGTTTGTGTGTGTGCCAGTCTTACCTCTAGGCAAAATGCTTCATGAAATCAACCCATGATAATTCCTCATTTGTTTGAAATGCCAAAATGTGTCTGTTTAAATAATTAGAAATCCTATTATTTGTTTTGTTTGTGAAGTCTGACACTATAGTGAAACATAACCACTAAATTGCTTCTGTTGGTTTTGATTTTTTTTTTGTGTGTGTGGTTTACCATTTACAGAGTAAATTACTTGATCCCTTCTCTTACTTAAGTGTTGTTAGAGCAGCTAATGCTGTGTAATGTCGATCACTGGCTAAAATGATGTATACAACTTAATTATTATCTGAACAGAAGGATTGATGGATGAAGAGGGGAAGATTGACACACTTTCTGAAAAGTAGATTTTTCAATAATTTTTGCTTTCTTCATGTTTGGGTTTTTTCCTTACCTTAAGGCACTGGATGCATTGAACAGCTGAAACTTAAACTCAAAATATTTTCCTGTAAGGACAGCGTTTGGATTGCTCTCTTTTTTCGACTCAGAATAAGTCTTGGTGATTCTGTCAGCTTATGTAGCTGTATTAGTACTGGAGGAGAAAGTAGGTTTGTGTGACTTTCTGCTCATGCCAGTGCAGTGGAAATTACCTGGGGAATTGTGTGGTTCACAGAAAGATTAGTATTTCACAGTTAAAGAATATCTTCTCAAAGCTGAAGTCATCATTATTCTCTCATTTAATGTGTGGAAAGAATGTGGGCTCGCATTGTTTTGATGGCCCCTTCTAGGGGCCCTTTTTAAAATCAAGATATGGAAACATCAGTGCAAGTAGATTGCAGTATTTGTATCAGTACTTAGAAAAGGAAAATCTCTTCTGTTGTGGCAGAAATTTTGCTATCTGTTTACTGCCACAAACCAAAAAAAGTCCTTGGAAAATGGCAGATAATTTTGTAGCTGCTTATAGAGCACGAAGTAAATACCTTATCTGCGTGTTGAGTGTCAGTGCCACTTAGCAATTTGCTAGTAGAGCACATCTTAAATGGATTTCTGTCAGGAATAGAAGAGCTTCTCTCTTTGTGTTGTGTGTCAATTCCCTCTTTAATGTGGCATCATATTTACTAAGAACTTTATTTCAGTGACATTTAAATGTGCCAGATTTAAGTCAGAAGAAACACCATTTCTCAAAGGACTTCCACCTCTTTTCCATTTTCCCTTTCATAACCCTTCCTTTCCTTTGGCAATTTTTTTCTCTTCGTTCCAGCCTCTTTTGCTTCTGGTATTCAGTAATACGGTGTTATCTCACAGATTTTACTGTTGCCTGGAAGGGCTCAGGAATTGCATGGAAAATGAGGATACTGGGCCTACTGATTTGCGTGTGCCTAGAGCACACTTTACTTCCTGCAATGATTCCCTTCCTCGACATTAATTCTTTTGGCTTATTCTACGCATGATGTATTTTTGTTCCTGTGCCCATGCTAACCTATTTTCTTTGTTCAGAATATATTTTGTTGAAGTTGAATTTGAATGTCATGTGTATTTCTTCTTGTTTCAGAAGAGTGAAATTCTGTCTGATGGCTCTCTGGTGAATAGTCATGTCTGAAGTGTGCTTAACAGTGCTAATAAAATTAGGGAGCATTTTGTAAACTTTTTCTCAGCTGAGGACTAAATAAGCTTTTGTGGAACTCTTTTAAAAATAATTTTTATATTTATTGCCATGTCCTCGCAGTAAACTTTCTGTGTGTTTTTACTGTCTTCCCAGCTCCCTCTGTCATACATGCTGGTATTATGCCTGTGTTTTGGATGCTTTACATGCATAAGTTTGTGTGTGCAGTTAAGGTATAGTTTAAAGTCTCTACGCTTCAGGGCAAGTTCTGACCGAGCCACTTTGCAGAGAGGATGTGCAGTCAACCTCATGTTAGGTAATCCTTTGGTGTGAACCCATATTTCTTAATCTTCTGGTCCTTTTGTCAGCTCGTTTCGTATGACCCAAGAATTGTTTGCCTTTCGGTTTTGAACACAGTCCAATTTCTGCAGGGCACGGCTCCCTATACCCAGGCAGTCATCAAGGATGCCTAGCTGCAATACTGTTAGTACCATACTTGATAACTGTTAAAAGTTCAGGGAGCGCTCAAATTTTATCTATTGTTGCCTGCAGCAATAACGTAGGTAAGCAGGGTTTGGTGGCCTATGAAGCAAATACTGTTAGAGGCCAGCTGTTTCTTTCAAGCACACCGGTTATACCTGTCACTGGTAGGCCATTATTATAGTGGAGGCTTGTGGGAGATTGAATGTGTTAATCTTGATATGACAACCCCCCAAAACATTATCTATAGGTCTTTTCAGGGCTGAGATAAGTAGCTGTCTATTAGCCATAGCTTAGCAAGTTTAGACAGGTATGCCACTTTTTGCTCTAGTTACCTTCACCAGAATAACCCGTTACACTTAGAAAATTCAGTGACTGCAGCACACACAAAGTGTCTTCTCCAAGAGGCACCATCATTTTCTGAGGCAGAAGAAACTTCCGTGGAATTGCCCTTGGCCTCATTCCTTAGCTGTGTCTTGGGGCAGCAGCTGCGTAGTCAGAAGCAGGAGCACTTTGTCTATCTGTACTGACTCCATGACACAGTGTCCACTTGATGATACAGGAGCAAGAACAGCAGTTGCTTCATTTATCTGTGTTGCAGGCTATGAATGTTCTAACAGAGAATTGGGAGGGAATGACGGATTGCCTCACACACAGCGATGACTGTTTTCAGGGTGCTCCTAGCTTGTCCCGTTTTTAGCCCTGAAAATGTTCTGTAGAAACCTATTGCAAAACTAATGTAATTGCAAAACTCATGTAATTACAATGTAAGTATAATTACAGGAAGATGTTTATGAGACTTCTGACATCATACGTCATTCCCATATGATACTATGGGAATACTCCCAGTCTCAGGCACTGTTTTCTTTGGCAGGAATCCACTGGTACCTTATGGATAGGGTTTTATTTAAGCAAATACCGACCGTGTCACTTGCACTTGTTTTTTAACCCTGAGCTTTGTTGTTCGGTTGAATACTGCCACTTGTCCAGGAACTTAAAAATAAATCATTTCTATAAAAAGGTTAAATTTAGCTGTGGTGGCCCTCATCACAATGGAATATCCTCACTGGTAGCCAGTGATATTTTAATAACTGTAGTTACTGTTCTGCAGCTTGAAAACTTGAAAATTCTGGGATTGTGCTATTCTCTGAATGTATTTTGCTGTTTTTCTTGGTATCCAAAGCTGTTCCATAGCAATTAGAAAAAGCTGTACTACTTCTTAGTGTTGAGATGGTTTTGAGAATGGAGGTAACTGTAGTGATCTTCAGCTTTGAGGCTACAGCCTGCTAGGCTTAGATTATTGAAATAAGCAGAGTCTGAGCTTCTTCCGTTGTTTGAGGAGTGCCTTAGTTTTCAATTATGACTTACTGCCCGTTCTGTTGACTGCACAATAGGTGTATCCAGTAAGTACAGATGTATAGGTGTAGTCATCTGTCTAGTCACGTTTGTCAGCAAAAAGTCTTCTGGGAGGGAAGAACATTTTAAATATAAACTAGATGAGCAATTTGAGATGTTAGGTTAGATGTGTCTTGGGTGATTTTTCTAAGCTGTGTTCTGAAATACTCTCCGTAGACTCTCATTTCATAAAGTGTCATTATTTCAAGTCAATATGTTTCTGTAATGAAAAATATTTTACAAGCTTAACATCTTTCCAGTGGAAAAATATGCAGATTGGTGGTGACTTAAAAAAATTCTGTGGGAGGGCATGTGTCTGCAGGTGAATGATTAGCAGTACCTCCCTGCCCCCTGCCCTTAGATGCCTTTTGGCTTTTATTCTTTCAGATAAAGTTTTGTATTTCGGACAGCCAGCATTTGTTTGTGAATCTTCCAGGCATTTTCGTCATCAGTTTATCAAGTTCAGGGTTAAGAATTGTGAGAACTTTTTTGCCCTGTTGGAAGGAGTTTTTTGATCACCTCCCCCCACAAACAACCCAAACTTCTGTTTGGAAGCCTTCTTTTAACTTCCAATCAAACTTTACAAACTATTTATACACATCTGTTCATAAACCAAACTTTTACTGTTACTTAGTATTGATGCCTTCTTATGCCAGTGTATTTTAGAGGACAACCACACCTTTTTTTCACACATAAATTTCCTAGATTCCTAGATTTTTCTAGAGCAAGATGGATTAGTTTCTTCTTATCAAAAAAGGCTCTCTGATGATTATTGATATAGCCATGCTGTGTGCCTGGTTTAGTTTGAATTGACATTTTTTTGAATAAGGAGGGCCAGAATCATAAATGTTTTTTAGATCACACCCATGCCTTGTATAATGATACCAGTACAGTACTTTCTCTACAGGCAGCATCTCATCTTCTGGCTCTCTCCCAACTAATGAACTGCCAGTTTATAGCCACAACTCTTGCTGTTAGTCCTTAAAAGTGCTTCAGCTTGTACTCTGCAGGATGAAATGTTACTGCTTTTTTTTACTATAGTTTTCAAGGTGTTCTAGTACAATATCCCAGTCCTCTTTGAGTGCCCAGCTTTGTGTTGTCATCAAAATATACCACTAGTCCAGAAGACATTTCCATAGTTATTTGTGAATAATGGTGCGGATGATGCTGGCTTCACCCAGGCCCTAGCCCTGTTTAGTCTGCTGCTACAGATGCAGCCTTTGTTTTGCTGGCCGGTCTGCATCCCTGCCATGCTGAGTGACCAGCAGACACCTTGCAGCTTCCAGGCTGTTGTTATCAGGCAGTTCCGCACAAAAAAGCGCATTTGTTGTTCTACTCTGAATTTCGTTTGGTTCTCTGTACTAAAATGCAGAACTATAGACTGTATTTCTCTTCTCGCTCTGGTTCAGAAGAAAAGATAACAGACTTGAGATTCTCTGTGGAATAGGAAGAAAACCATGCACAAAACAGTTCATGCAGCACTCATTTTTTCGGGGCTGATACAGTGCGGTGTGTGGTCCTGCTGCTGGTCTGATCTTGGACCTAGCTCATGGTTCTGTTACTCTTTGTTAAATGATATCCTAAAGGCTGCTTGCCTGTGTTGACTCACTCTAATCTCTAGTGGGAAGATTCTCAAGGTAAAACTGTTTTTATGGTCAGCTTTTTTTGGTCTTTTGTTAGAGTTGCGTATCAGCAAAGAACAGGATGAGCCCGCTTAGCTGCAAGAACACAGTGTGACACCGAGTTTTCGATGGAAGCCTTTTCGTCACTATGGATGCGGAAAAATGCTTTCATAAGGGGAAGATAATAGAAAGAAACTCTTAATAACTGAAATGAGTAATATAAACAGTGGAAGAGCGGAGGAGGATTTTGTTAAAATGCTGGTAGTCTTTAGGGAAAAAGAGAGACCTCATGTGTGGCATCCTTGAGAGAATAAAAACATAGAGATGAAACTACAAGTAGGATTTAGAGATCTTTTCATGTGTCTTACAAAAGAAACGTTTTCTGTTCAGGTTGTGTTGTATGCTTTATTTCCATTTCCATGATTCTAAGTTATGGCAATTTAAACTATATTAAAGATTGAGCAAGTGACATATTGCATAAGAGGATGCTGCTTACTGTATTATGTATGGGTGACTTAACAGCTTATGCTATGGCTAACTCTTCCTTCATGAAAGAGGAACCATTTTTATTAATAAAAGCTTTTTCTTCTAGAATAATCCTGAATAATTCCCACCACAGCTGCTTAGATCATGTTGTGTTGAACACAGTTAGGAATGAAACTGTATAGGAAACTTAACCCCCTGTTTGTTTGGTTTTTTAACTTGATACTGTGTAGCACTATATTTTATATGATGATCTGATTCAAAAGTTTTCTTTTCTGATGCCTGGAGTAAAACCTGCAGTATTTGCAATTTGTTTTTGCAGATAAGTAGATTGCTTTTTCTCCTTTTGCAAATGTGTGTTATGGATTTATGCATTAATATTAGTAGATATCTTGTTTGTTCCAACAAGTAAGTCTTATTATCTGTAACAGTTGGTGCATTGTTAACTTCTAATCTCTTATTATGTGATTACTAACAGAGCATAGAAACTGAAGGTTGAAATTCCAAGTGCTTTGCTTTCCCAAGAAGAAAAAAGTCGCCATAGTCCTGTAACAAAGCATTTTTTGTTTAAGTTAACATAGAGTGAAGAGGTAGAAAAACTCTTTCAGATTTCTAAATGCAGCAATATTTAGGAGGTAGTCTATGCATAGTAACACTGCATGGATCTTGAAATAGAGGGGACATGGATTGTGCCTTTTTAACTGTGAGGCAACCGACTGAAGTGTCATGTGGACAACAAGTCTTAAGAGTGAAGGATGGATTTGCGTGGGATGGTGGCAAAACCTGCTGGAGAGAGAATATTGCTTTTTCTGTAGAATCGTATATGAAAATCAGTTACTAAACTGTAAAAAATTTTTGGTTAAGAATTAAATCTTCTCCTTTGCTGCTTCAAACTTAGTAGTAATTTAACTGTTGAGGGAGGGAGGAATCTATTAATATACATAGCAAGAGTTAAAACCAGAAGTCTGAGGTGGAAGTTGCTGTCCGTCAGTACAGATAAGGTTGGCACACTGAGAGAATCATTTACGCTTTTAGAATTTTTTTGTTTGTTCATGGCATGTTTAAATGAAGATTGTTAGTTAGGCGTAATCACGTGTTATGGAGAGAAAAGTAATGATGGAGGGGGGAAAAGAAAGTTGATGTGGGTTTTTTTTATTCTATATAAATGGATTGAGATGTGTGAGATTTTTGAAGTTTTTAAATACGTGACCTCAAGAGTGAAGTATTTTTGCTGATTGATATGTCTTACGTGGAAGGAAGATTTTGGTGATAAAGCAGTTGCCAAGTCACTGTTTATCCTAAAATTACTTGATTTCTGTCTATTTAACTTATAGACTTAGATATGATACGGCATGAAAATCATATCAGTTACATTGCTTGTTTTATACCTTTGGTGATGTGCAGTGGAAAGCTGCCTATGCTGATTTGATTTGTGGAGATGGCTTTACGTAGGTAAGTTGTTCTGATGACCTCTGGTCCACTAAGGAATGAGAATTAGTATTGTGTCATTGACTGGCTTTATAGTAATTCTCAGTGAAGAATGATATCAGCTTTAATTTTGTCCGGTGGTATATAATCCTTATTAGATGACAGAAGTGATGCTGGTAGATGTGAGGACCTTCAGAAGACTGAGTTGTTTTATCTGTGCTTGAGGCTACTTGTGTTTTGGGCTTTTCTTTGGTTTTTTTTCTGGGTTTATTGTAACATGCTAAACGCAAGGACCTTATGGAAACATGAACCAACATGTCCTCCCCTCTGTGTATGATAGGTCTTTATTCTTGATGTGTCATGTAGAAAAAGTTACCCACACTTTGTCAACTTCAAATATGTCTGTTATCGTGCCTGACATGCTTCAGAACCTTCAAAACCTTAAGTAGAAAGACTTACTGAGCAGACAGGATTTGTGTGACGGCATAGTACTTAGTTCAGCAAAGTCTGACAACCTGCTGAATTTATAAGGTTAGCTGTGTTTTTGTAAAAATCTGTGACCAAGCAACCTTTCCCCCAGACATGATCTCCTTTCCTGTTTTTTTGCTGGACTTCTGTTTATACTCGAAGGTTGCATATGGAAGGTCCTCTGACCTTGGAAATTGATACACTTGAATTCTCTAGAACCTGAGCTAGGGAACCTTTAGGTCCTGCTCTGAGGTTTGCTTGCTCAGCATGTGTAGTTCTTTTTCTGTTTTGTTTTAAGTTTTCATTTCTCTTATGTTGGCTGTTTGGTTTTATATTGGATGTAGCTAAGGAAATGTATGTAACAAGCTGAGCTGACCAACTTTTGTTTTAAATGCCAGGTTGATGTGGTTGTTACAGGCACTCCCTCTTTAACAGAAACTGGATACGCAGTGTTGGTTCTTGGCAATGTCTGGTAGTGGGAAAAACACAGGAGAGTACATTTAGCCAAATGGTAAGTGATGACGAAATTTCCCTAGGGCGAAAAAGATATTGTGTGTTTGCCCCAGTCACAGTAATTACTAAAGCTCAGAAATAGTATTGGTGTTTAAATGACCTGTAGAACCTTGGGTATTGGTATAATTCTAAGCAAACTGAAGTACCTCTTAGTGTTTTTTTTTCTGTTCAATTTCTCTGGAGGGAAGAAGCAGCAACAGAGAGCTTGTGTGTGGAAGCGCCTTTGTTATCATATTTGGCCTACAAGACACAGTGCTGACCTGTAATCTTGGTGTATTGGTACTCAATGTTCATCTAGGGATGTTTAAAGAGAAAGCTTGAACATTTCTAGCAGGCTTGAGCAGGGAAAGTGTCTGGAGAGGGTGTGAGTTTCAAAACATCCCAAAATGGACATTTGCTAGTAAATTTTTCAATTTGGGGCTTGGACAAGTAGTAATAATCTCTTTAAACCAGTCTTGCATAACTTTAGATTGGTCTTATTTGCATCACTGGAAGTAATTGTTGTAATTAGAGTTAACTTGCAAAAGCTGTGATCTGTTCTCTTATTTCAGTACTGGAGAATGGGAAAAAAATAATGGTAGTAATAGATTTGATGTGTATTGATTCCTATTACTTGCTGTGACTTGAAGGAAAAGTGTTTAATATGGGCCTTCTCACTTATTTATTATTTCTAAGGAATCACCAAGGTGACTTCTTTTCTTAGCCTTGTCTTGTTGTGTAACCTAGAGAATTTTTGAACTAAGGTGGTGGGACAATCCAATAAATTTAATCGTTTGTTTGAATTTAATGTGAGCTCCCTGGAACAGAACTTCTCAAATCAATAGGTTTTAGTGCTACTTATTTTTGAAGGAAATGGCACCAACCAATAATGACAAGCTAGCAATAAAAGAAGAATAGCCTTTTTGGAGAGATTTCAAAAGAATAAGAGTGTTCTTAGATCTTCGGTGTGTGATCATTTCAGAGACACTGGAACTACTTAACTACTGTTGAAGAGACTAAAACGGAAAGCTGGCTAAATGTTGGCTCTGTATGAAATGGGAGAGATGTAAGATTTTTGCAAGATGATTAAAGATACTATCCATAGTTAGACGTATGGTACTCTAAAATGCAACATCAGAAGCCCCTCAGACTTTAATTTAGTGAGTTCGTTAGCTTGTGGCAATTTGAATACAAAAAGATAAACCTAATCTAAGAACAGTGTAAATGAGTTTTAAAAGGCCATGAATACAGGTTAAATGTGTTGTTTTAACCCAAACCAAATTGCACAATTGTCAGTTGACTTAACTGTGATTTTGCTTAAAGGAAAGGACTTTCCAAGAGTAGTAGTTACTGCTTTTTTTTTTTTTTTTCCAGGTTTACTATGTGAAATAGAAAGTGATGAAATTAGTGCAACATCTAGTATTAGCATCACCTTTTTGAGATGCTGAGAGGGGACTGCGTTGTTTCCTGTTATCCATTACAGTATTGATAGTTTAACTGATTCAGTGGTGTGAACTGATACACAGTATTGAGAGAGCTTAGAACTGAAAACACTAATAGAAGTTTGAGAGATTAACCAGGTAGCAATATGAGGCTAGATTATGTGTTTTGGCTATTCTGTGTAACTCTATACTAACTCAGTTTTAACAATGTCATTAAGAGCAAACTTGGTCCCATAGATGGAAGTCTTACCAGGGACTAGAAATACTCATTTCAGCAAATTTAAGGCTGTGTTGGAAAAGATTAGTGATTACTTCTCATTAGCTGCTTTATCACTTCAAACATGGTATGACTTTTGCTCAACACTACAATTGTTTAAAAAAGATAGTAAACATACCTTTTGTTTCTGCTAAGAAGTGTCTGATTTTTTTTTTTTTTTTTCCAAATAATACATACATTTGTGTACAAGGTAGGAGGGGAAAATTTTATTCTCTACAACGAGGGAAAGTATCTGTGTCTTCAGAAGCCCAGAACAGCAAAAAAGACCCTTTGCAATGTCTTTCAACAGCAAGAGGTTGTTGCAATAATCATTTCACAAAACTGCATCGCCAGCGCAAATCTGTTTTTTGCAAAGGTTATCTCCTTGGGTTTTGTACTTCACTAGATGGGACTTTCTCAGGTAGATGACTTTCCTATCTCCGTGCCTGTAAATAAAGTTGGAAATTCATGAATCTCTGGTGTTCTATTTTTGTAGAAGTTCTTTGCTTTTGGAGCATCTCACGGAGATCTGGTTAAGAAGCTTTCTTAGCTGATACTAATCTTCATTGTACAAAGTGTGGAATAAGCAAATTGTTTTGTGTGTTGCTTGACCTTTTAGTGGTGATGGCAGTGGCTACCATGTGGTCATCAGCTACAGTAAGCCACTAAGGTGGCTGATGTACTGTCACACGTGAGAATTTTAGCATGTGCCAGCAGTTTTGTACTGAAAATGCAGTTCTGTGTCCATTTTTTCCCTGACAGATAGAGGTTTTATAAAATGAGCGTGCCTGTACACTGGCATTTGTCACACGAGCGTGACAGTGGCGACTGTTTCTTGGATGGTTTTGTTACTGCTGTGTGCCCAGGGCTGCCAGGCGAGGGGGAGATCACCTGTAGCGGGGTCGAGGCCAGGGATTCAGCAGACTCTGGAAAGTCCTGGCTTTTTAATTCTGTACAGCAGTGGCTGCTGTCGTGGCCCCAGAGACTGAGAACAGTTTGATCTATTTGCTGTGTTCATTTGTAGTCGGGTTGTAGCGATGCCACGTTTCGTGTGTCAGGCTGGATTTTCAGCAGCGCGTCCTCTCCATCGAACAGGATGGCAGCTGTGGGGCTACAGCAGAGGTGGAACTTGCTGGTTTTGCCAGATCTTCAAAAATATATTGTGTTTTTGTTTTGTGGTTTGTTTTTTTTGTTGTTTTTTTTTTAACATCATGAAACTGAGTATCCTATGAACCCAATTCCTCCATCCAGATGTGTGCATTTTAAAAACACTTCTGTCAGTGAAACCTGAATGCTTAGAAAAAGAAAGAAGTGTGCAGATGGTCCCTTGCGAGGTTGGAAGTGGAATTCGCCTTTCTCATTTACTCTGATGGTTCCTCTGTCTCGCAGCAGGGGCTTTGTGGCTCTCTAAGAGCAAACTACATCAGCTTTGTCCCCAGGCACCTCTGGTTTTTGGGGAGCGCCTGCTCTCGGGCGCTGCCGTGTCTCTGGGGTCCCTCCACACACAAGGCCTGGCAGCAACCGGGCGCTCCCCACCTCCTTCCCGCAGCACCGCTGGTTTGGCTGCCTCTCCACCCCTTCCCCGGTGCCATTTTGGGAGCCCTGCCTTAAATTTCCGGCCAAGTGTTGGCTTTCTTTTTGTGCCTACACCCTAACGGAGAGGGCTTTCGGGAAGGCTCCGAGGGGCCCCGCTGCCTGGCCTGGCGGCGGCCATCAGGTGGCCGGCCCAGGACAGCCATGGCGGGTGGCTGCTGTCTTCCCACGTGCCTGCAGCTTCTGGAGGCTGATGCCGAGCTGGGTTCGCCCTGTCGCACGTCCCTCCTTTGGTCAGGGCCCGACCGTGTTACTTGTTCTCCAAAGCCCTTTGACCCGTACGGGCTTTTCCAGGTTTTTTCTGCCCCCTATTAAGTAGGTCTGACCTCTTCAATATCTAACCCTCTGCTTGCTGGCTCTTCACTTTCATCAGTCAGTCTTCAGCTTGGTTTGCTTAGCAAATCCAGTTGTGAATAAATTAGGAAAAAGTATGAAGTGTAGGTATTTGCCTTTCTTTGAACTGGAGAGCTTGCAAAGCTCACCAGCATAGGTGACCCCTCTGTGTCCTTTCCTCTTTTGAGGTGTACCTGAGATACACCAAGACTGCGTACCTCACAGTTCGTTGAGACAAAACTATGAATTTGTCATGAGAGTATTTCTAATTATTGAATATTTGGCAAATCGAATGCTATATTGATCTTTACAATATTTAGAAGTGCCTAGACTTTCAGAGTGGGGATATCAATTAAGGAGGTTGATATAAAGGTGAGGGATTAAAAGGGAAAAATGCTCAGTTTCATCTTGAAACTAAAATATTTATGAACAGATGGAATTTGGTTTTGTTTTGTTTTACCCATGAGGTTTTCAGCCAGCATCACATTTGAGGAAAATTCTTTCCCATCTGTCCAGTTTCATATCTCTGCAGATGTATAAACAAAGCACAAAAGGATTTATAAATAATATTTCACTTGCCTCAAATAAGTATGTAGTATTAAAATGGAAACATTAGGAGTAACCAGATTTCTATACCATTAAGAAACAAACTGGGATGCTATTTCTTCCTTGTTCTGGTATCTACATTGTAAGAAATCTGTTTAAATGTTGGAGAGAGTGCAATAACAAGCCAAAGATAGTGTCTGAGAATTAGAAGGATTACCTTACACTGATTAAATTGAGAGAAACATAGAAGCTAATGGTTCATGCCACGGAACCACAGGCTGCTGAGGCAGTGAACATTCCATGTAATGGATAACTTAAAGCAAGTAGCATCATAGTTATGACGCTAGTAAAATTCGCATGTCATCTTTAAATCCAGATCTAAGTATTTTTTAGACATGTTCTGTGTTAATGTATTATGAGAGGAGATTTAAATACCTTGAGAGTTAAAAATCAATCTTCATAATATTTGTTCTTTAAGATTATAGCCTGCTTATAAGCTTATTATTCATCTATTCAAAATTTTTTAAACCATGAAATAGTTTCAGGCTTCAATATGAAATGATTTTGTCCTTGAAAGTATATCAGTCTGCTAAGCCAGTAAACTTTAGTTTGTCGTGTCAGCTATTCAAGTTTATATTTTGTCCTTCTTCTGTTTCTGTACTCTTGATTTTTTTTTTCTGTGACAGAGTAACTAGTTTTTCTTAAGAAAAACAAAACCAAAAACAAACCCCCCAAAAAGCCCCAAAACCACAACCAAAGCCCAAAACACAAACCACAAAATGTACTTTTGTCACTGAATTGGCAATATTGATATTGCTTATATTAACTTTGAAAGTAAAACTAGTGATGGGAGAGTCTTGCAGGAAGTGCTAGTTTTAATGGACACCTTACCATAAAGTACAAATTTGGTCTTTCTGGACCTTTTATCCAGTTTGCTGAAAATCAGTTAGCAACAAATGTGGTTTTTGAACGGTTTAAGTTTCCCAAAATAATTTGTTGATCACCTTTATTTAATCTCCTGCTTCCATCACGAACTTTCCCCTACTTCAGAGAGTAATTTAGAATATAATTCTCACCTGGTATTAAATCTGCTAGTATTGAAGTATGGAGACCCTTACAATGGTCAGCAGCATATAATTTAAAATGATAATGAGGGGAGAGAAAATTACTTGCTTGAGGATTAATTGGAAGGCATGGGTATCTGTTAGATGATAAAAGTTTTCCAGCATGAGTTGCTTCATGATGCCTTGTCCCTTCCATCTCCATTGCCTAGCCTGCTTCCCATGGTGCACACACGAAGACAAAACTTTCTTCTAAAGTTCATCCTATTTCAATTCCCTGAGCAAATGCAGAAGAGTTCTCTCAGAGGGCAATCCTATGGGTTTTTTTCCTGCCATGCACCTAAAGAGAAAATGGAGAATGTGGTTGTAACCTCTGTTCAGTAGATCTGAAGCAAGCAGCTTCATCAGTTGGACATAAATAACACTTGTAGAGAAAGGGTATTTTTATTGTTTGTTGGTCTTGAGTGAAACATTAGTTATTTCATAAGTACTCAAAATTTAGATGTTTTCTATAACAGCTAATTTTGATACTGATTTACAGATTTGGAGCAAGGTGACTTTTAAGAATAATTACTATTGTAGAAATCTAAGCAGCTTTCGAAGAAAAATACTACAGTTTTTACAGGGCCACTAGGTCAATGTAACTTTTATGTTTGGGACACAGCAAGCCTTTCTTTTCACGGTATCTCCAAGTCTTTCAACTGTGACCCTATGGAATAAGTGAAAGCATGCAGTTTATTATTTTGTATTTGTTCCTTGTTAACAGTCCAGTGTTAGCATTGCTCCTTACAAGGACAAACATTTGCTTTTATCTAGTGCTAAGGCTTCATTTTATAGTCTTTTTATAGAGTATATGGGAGGGAAGATACAGGTTCTAATGCAGATGATTTAACATGTGTGATTTACTCGAGTTTTATAATTTTTTCTTTGTTTTTACTGAAGATGTTGACTAATATATACAAGTGAAATCATGGGTGTTCTTTGGTTGGTATTTTAACTCTATTACAAAGGTACAGTGAGTCAAAAGAGGATGCTGTGTGTGTGTGCCTGCAAACAAAATCTGTCCTGGACTTGTCTCCAGAAAGTGTTTTTATAGCATATTGACATTATTTAGAGATATAGTCCTCTGATAGGACTTTTTTTATAGGACCTTAACACTTATCATTTGGAAGGATTTATGTTAAGTGCAAATACATTTTGGCATAGCTCCTATACTTTTTCTATTACTCTTTCTGTAAATGTAAAAAATTACCCTACAGATGAACCCATTTTCTTCTTAACAGGCTTCTGTCAGTGTCCTCACAAAAGCATCTGGATGTCTTGTTTCCAGAAGTTTGCAACTGAAGTCAGTTTTCTTCCTTCTATAATGTTATGTTCTCAGTGAAACAGAACCAACCCCAACAACAAAAACACAACCCACAAAAAACAATGTTCTTGGCTCTTTGAATATTATCCATAAGAAATCTCATCAATCTTGTTTTCTTTTTATTCAAAACAATAGCAGATTTAACTCACTTGCGTTAGAACGTGCCACATAATATCCTTATTCTTTTTATGTGCCAGAACTTGTCAAACTGGTGTGAACATGACTTAACCTGCTGTGAGAAGGAAAGTCCAGTGCCGTTTCCACCTCACAGTGCCCCATTGACTAGAGGCAGGGGCTCAGCCGAAGTAAAACGTTCTAGCTGCCACTGGTTAGCCTCTTGCATAAGCACATAATCAACTTACATTAAGAAACAAAGTAAGTAATTATCTCTTACGATCAGAATACTTACTCTATTTGAATTCAACTTATAATGTATAACTGACCCCTTAGGAGCCACGTGTACTAGAAAAAAATTAACAGGATGGCTGGTAGACTCATGATCTTTGCACTAGACTTAGAGCAGCTCTCCACTTCCAGGGGCATGGTTGTTGGATATGGTAACTGATACTGCTGCTGTGGCAAGGCCTCAGATGCAGTCATATTCTAAAAAGTAAAATAAGTGTGAAAATACTTCCTGCTTTCCTTGGTTTTAATCATAGCTGCCTATTTATAAGACAAAATGGTGAGTTTCCTTTTCGTTTGTACTATGCCTCCTAAGACTATTCAAGTCAGGATCTGTGCCTGGTATTCCTGTCTGCATTTATTAAACGTAGTTATATTTTATTTCCAAGGAGTTGTCCAATGGAATGCTTCCTAAAACCAAGAAAGAGTAATTGTTTCTAGAAGGCAAAAGTAAATGACTTTCCCTTCCTGAAATTACCTTTCTTATTTATGGATTAAATCTTATATTGTGTGTGGAGAAGTATTAGGAAGTAGACAGAAATAACTCCAGTAAGACACTGTACTGCCAACCAGGGCACTGCCAAGGATTAGTTATCTCCACTGTAGTAATGCTTCTTGGGCTATCACCTGAAGCTTTATTTTTGGCACTATAATTTTGGTATCTCGCCCCATGTTCTCTGCCTGTAGGATACATGTCCTGAAGTGTGCAGCATGTAGTCAAAACCATTTGGAAACGAGCAGATTTTACGAAACTGATAATGTGTTCTTCTGGGGGAGCCAAACATGCCTCATTCGTTATGAGGGTGTATTTGTGATATGGCTGAAGTAGGATTTGTAGACTCTTCTGTTATTTTACTGCATTTTGGGGGGAACAAAAAAATAAGTCTAGAACAATGATTTCTGACTTCATTTGGGGTTTGCTGTTGGCTTTCAATGTTCTTAAAGGCTTAAGGTAAAAAATTACGTGATAGAACAAATGTCTTGAATGCTCAGGCTTGTGCTTACAAACACAGTTGTTACTGAAATTGGCCTGGTAGTCAGTAAACTCATGTTAGTTGGTTTTAGACGTAAAATTACCTCTCTTAAAATCACTAAATTGTAGGCATTTGACTGGCAGTTTAGGCAGCCAATTAAACTTACCTGTGGAAGCTGTTTGGTCCAAAGCTCTGCTCAGAATATGGACAGTTTTACAGTTCGATTGAACTTTGAAGTCAGATCATATTGCGAAGTAAATCTGTAAACATTTGAGAAGATATATGAATTAGGAAGTGTGAATCAAAGTACAGAATTGGTATAGTTACATATTTTCCAAATACACATATCTGGAGTATATGTTAAATTATAGTAAGAATATTGGATATTCACTTTAGATTTCATCTTCATTTATTTCCTGGACAAGAGGGATGTAAAAAAAATAGCATGACAAGCTACTTCAAAATCCGTCATTGCTTTTCCAAACCCACTTTTGCAGCAACTGAGGGTTTGCTGTTTTGTTTTTTCTTCCTTGGACTGGTTCCATGAATTCCTGGTCAAACAGGAAGAGACATGTGGGGGGCACATGGTTTTCTGGGAATAGATGAGTTTTATTGAGCATAAAAGCTAAATCTTTAAAAAGAAAATCTGTCTCTTGGACTGTTTTCAAAAAGATAACACTAAGCAAGGAAACAATCTATTAAAAGTATTTTCCTTGCTGTTGTAATAATTCCATTTCTTAATATGTGTATACATTTTAAATATAACAAAATGTTGCAAAAGGAGAAAAATATTAAATATTTTTCCCTTCTTATGATTACCTAGCTGTTTCAGTTTGTAGGTTCTTTAGCCTGCCATACACACAAGATTAAAATAGATAATACGGATGATTCTGGTCTAAAGGGGTTTTTGATACTTGTTCAGTTGAAGTAACAACTCTCAGGTGTCCTCCTATTTAAAGATGAATTGTTTTTTTCTAAGATAATCTGTCATAGAGGCTATCCACAAGCCTGATATTCTCAGCTTGGTTCTTGAAGGGCCTGTAGGGCCTGCGATGTCCTCGAGTACATCTATGCTTTCTCAAGTTTGCTAAATAAAGGTGTTTCCTGCCAGCATGTACTTTGTACTGGGAATTTACTTACGGTAGGGGTTCCCAATATGTCAGGTATGGGAGACTGTCAACCTTCTGTAAGCTAGTCTTGGCTGATGTTGGTTTTCTTTGTAGTCTTCTATTGAGAAGAAAATATGTTTAGATTTTTTTTTTTTTTATCCCTTGCTTATTGTTGGGAAGAGATGGCAGATCAGTCTTCAAAGCTTGAGAAACATTTCTTTAGGGAGTAGTTCATCAGCTTGTTAAAGCTGTAAGTTAATGCTGTGGGGTATGTTTGCCTAGGGGAAAAAGGGGGGAATTTTTTAGATTGCTAGAGTCCCGACAGAGAGAGTTTTATGGCAAAGAGAGACCATCCCATCACAAGCTGTTTTTAGGGGGTGATGTATTGTAACTGCTCGCCTCCATCCCTCCCCACATCAAAGAAATCACAGCAGTAAATCAAAGTCTGGAAGTAGGTGCCTTCTCTTGTGTTTTTATGTATGCTTTTGCTGCTGAATGGAAACTCGCAATATCAAAAGGTTGTTTAACCTTTTCTGTATCACTGAATGGCAGACATGTGGAGGTTGAGATTACACTTATCATCTCATCCCAGACAAAGCTACATAACCCTCTTTGCCTTTATTATCAAAATCATTGCAGCTCAGAATATATTAATCTCAATGTACAGTACAGTTCTAGACTTGACAGAAAAATATCTTTGCTTTCCTGCATGAAGGACACAGAACAGTTTTGATACGTTAAAGTGGAATGTGGACATTTCTTCTTCCACTTACAAATAAAAGGAGGTACATGGAGCACTGAAAGCTTTCAAAAGCATGTTGCCCATGTTCTGTAGTTACATTGATACCAGTCTCATAGCATTATTTAGGACCTTGCTTGCCGAGTTATAGATAAATGCTGGAGTGTGTGATTTACATTTTAAATTTGGAAGTAGCTACAGTTTTTACTAAAATAAATTCATTTGTACCTTCTCTACTTTTGATCAAGCAATGGTCATTAACACTGTACTCTGAGTATACTGGAACTTGACTTCAGATGTGTTGGGCATACAGTGTTGACCTGACCATGAGGTCCCTGACTATCATTAATGCTTTTATTAATAGTATTTTACAAGTATGGAATGTCTACTCAGGATGGCCAGTCATTGTGGATCAACACAGGTCACTGAATATATGTTAGAAAAAGAGTGTTTTATTTAAGTGTTCCTCACCTTTGTTATATCGGGAGAAGTTCCCTCTGAGTTATTAATGATATTTTGTTTTAAACTTCACCCAGTCTTCACTGAACTGTTTAAGATGGTAAACACCAAAAGTCCATCCTTGATTATCCAGTGTCCTGTCTTGTTCAGTGATTAGTTCAGTATTGCAGTTGCTCTGAATTTAGTTGCCGAAGAGTTTAGTTACGGAACTTCCTTCTCACAGTTTTGACTGCTAAGCATTGGCTGTTTTGATTTCTGAAGTTTGCTATTGAATTGCTTGTATAATATATTCTGGATGGTTTAGATTTTTTTTAATAGCTACTGGCACTAGATTCTGACTAGTCAATTTCATTTATTTATTTTGTATTGTGACTAATTTTTTTTTTTTAAAATATTGCTTACATTTTTCTGAGACTATGTATGACAAAGGAAATAGCTGTAATGTAAAATAATCATTTTGCATGAATATCTAACTTTTAAAATACAACTAATAGTAGCAAGTACTGTTAGAGTTTACTTTTATAAATATTTGACTGGTTACTGTAGAAGTGTTCTTGAAATAAATCTTTTGATGTTTGTAAAAGTAAGAAGTTGTGAAATATTTATTGTAGTTCATATTGTTCAGTTTCAAATCCTTAAATCTGTTCTTTGAGAATAAAAGTAAATATTAAAAAGCTCAGTACATCAAAGGAATCGTCAAGTAATATTTAATCTTTGTGGAATTCACGTTCCTCAAGTGCAGTGAAAACAAAAGGGATTCTAAAATCTTGTGGTTATTGGTGTCATAAAGCTTTTTGTGCATAATGAGTAGGTGTATTCATGCTCCTGACATGAACACTCAAAGGTAATAAATGTCCTTCTTACCATTTTATAAGTTTAAAACTCTTGTTTTTCATCAGTATAGATTTTATCTGAAGTCAGCTTTACGATCCTGATGCCTGCTACTTTTGGAAAATTTCGAAGATCTTCACTATTATGTATGGGGATTGAAGGTGATATTTCATCAGCAACACTTGTATGATAGTAGGTAAAACTGTGAATACAATTTGTGACCTCTTACTTGAATTGGCACATGGCCTTTTCCCTCAAATACTTCAACATATGGCATTGCTTTGCAGTGTTGGAAGAAGTAATAGGTTAGTATTTTAAATTCCTTTAGTGTGCCAGAGATGTACTGGAATACTATTGCATAATCATATAGGAGTTTGAAGTTTGTTGAACGTAATTTTTTACAAATAGCTCCAAATAAATGTTTCATTAATCTTTATAACCAGCTGTAGTTAGGGTCCTTTCTCGTATCGAAGTGTGTGTGTGTGTCTCTGTGTTAGTGTTCACCAAACTGAATTTGTGTAACATGGGATTTAGTGCCAGAGCGCAGTAAGAAGTAAGGAGGTGAAGGAAAATGCTAGGTAGCTTGTAATGATATATAATTAATCAGTTAGTCTGAACAGCCAAGTTATTTTGGAACTATAAATACAGGATTTCTTCAAGATGAAGTATAGGTATGCTGGGATTATGATGTGACTTTTTAAATAGCTCTCAAAACCAATTACAAATAAAAGAAAGTGCGATGTGTAATTTGCAACTTACTTTGCAGGGAATATGGCAAAATATAATTACTCATAGGAGAAATTTGACTATTAATATTGTCATTTTGACTAGTGCCAGGGCTTCTAGGCTGTTGATAAATTTACCAGTAATGCAGGGAAAGCGTGTCATTTGTATCTTACCTGTTTACCTTTGTGGGTAGTTATGTAGACCAATACAGTCTGGTCTTAGTCTGGGGGAATAAGTTGGGGACTGGAGTAAGTGAGCAAGATCTTAATTTGAAAATTTGTTAAAACATGACACCTGCTATTTTGCTGGTGTTTCTCCTTATAGGTGTGGAAGACTAACAGGTAGTAACTACATTAGTTGTACTGCTTTCTGCAGCACCCATGTGATAGTTTGTTTTCTCTCTCTCATTTTTCTTGAGGTATTTGCTTCTGATAAGGCTGCCGCCTGACCTCAAGTATGTATGGTAGCTACAGACATACACTGCGAAGCTTGGTTTTTTTAATTAGTCTTTGTGTAGAACCCCCCCCCTCCCCCCCAACTCAAAAGGTGGTGTTGTAAGTCACTGTTCATTAAGAAACTGTAGTTCAGTATCAGTTAAGTATAAATAGATAAATATGTAAAGATACATAGAGATACAAGTGAGTTTACAATAAATATTTTGGTGAATCTCCAGTACAAATATGTAACATAAGGACTAAAGCCCTAGATTACTATGGATGGAACAGTTCATGTAACAATATTCGGATGTTCTTTGGCCACTGAGTCAGTGGCCTGTAAGACCAGCATTCTAAAAATTGTTAGACTTTTTAGAATATATGATGATACCACAAAGTAGCCCTACCTTCTTCCTGCCAGAATCACAGTTTCGCTAGCTCTGTATCCACTTAGGAATGAAAATCCTTTTAAACTCTAACAAGAACCGACCATCAGGATGGTGAGTAGTTACTACTTGCAGTGAACTTGTGTTATAGATTTAAATGTGATGACAAGGGTTAACAAGGAAGAAGGAAGATGTTTTCTTAGTGGGAAACCTGCATGCTATTTCTTTAGTGAAAGTAGGAATAGAGAGGTCTGCTGCTCAGCTGTGTGTCAGTAGACTGCAGAGTGCAGTAGTAAACTTTTTTTTTTTTTTTTTTTTGTCCATAGCTCACCTGAACAATTTAGAAACTGGCTAACATATAGGTGAGACATTTTGACAGCCCTTGTGCTAAGTGTAAAGAGCATGTGAAAGCCCATATCTTTTAACTGTCTTTGTTCCGGAATGTAGGCCAGAAATTTGACTCTTCCCCTTGCTTTTTTCATTTAGGTGTAGTCATAGCGTGATTTTTGACCTAAGGGTCTGGCAAGACTGCCAGCATGTTGCAGGTAGGGTAGGTATAGTACAAAAATAGAGATTTGTTTAGTGCTTGCTTGAAGAGCAGCACTTCTGAGAGTGAACAGAAGATAGGCAAAGAAGTTGAATATTATGTTCACTGTTTGTTAAAATCCTTGTAGAAGGTGTTGTCACTGGCCAGTTCCGATCATGTCCACTTGAAGGCTGATGGTAGAGTAATTTGCTGCTCTGAATTTAAAGCATATTTTTAGAATACGTCCCCTTTTGAATAACCTGAAGCTCCTCGAAGAACACCACTTAGGAATGACTTTTAGTTGCATCTGATTTTGTCAATCTTGCCAATGCATATTGTGTCTATATGCATTAACTTGTGCTTTTGAAGAGGTAGACAGCAGGTATTTTTGCTTGATTTTTTTCTTAATCATTTAGTATCTTCATATAAAAGAAAACAAATAGTATGGTGTATCTGTTTTTATTACTTATTTTTGAATGAATAAAACCAACCTGCTGCTTGCCTCCCTCCATCCTCCTGTTTCTTTAGCATCTGTAAAAATAAAATCTTTTAAAATTTCAGTTAATTTTCTGACATAAAAATTTTGATCTCTTTAGAATGTTTCTGGATGAATTACTAGAAATAGAAGTATTTCCAGGCAACTAGAGAGTAAAAAAAACCCTGCATTCTGAAGTATCTGTACAGGTCTGTCTTTACAAGTATCCGTCTTTAAAAGCATCTTTACAGATACTCTGAGTTTGACTGGCACTGCATGCAGATCTTAGTGGAGTTTAGTTGCCTTGCAAGAAATAAATTTGCTTTTGTAGTTTTGCAGCTTTTGTTAGCACCTCAGGAAGCTGTAAATTTTTTCCACAAACCTTGATTTTAGCTGTTTGTCTAGAGCTGCTTAGATATAAACTTGATTTATAATTAATTTAAGTGCTAGGGCTGTCAAATATCTTGTGTCTTATGTGACACTTTCCCTTCTAGCTTCTCTTATCGCTTCTATTTGCAGTATAGTTTGTTTCTTATTTGCCTTTCTAATTGCAAGTGGGGCACTCTTGAAAGGATTTCCATGTAGCGGTGGTTCTTGCGTGGTACTGGGGAGACATGCCAGGAGGCACACTGTCTGCCTGTCCCGCTGGCAGCAAGGGGCAAAATGTGTCAGACCTGGTATAGCGGGAGGAAGGAAAATAAGCGACAACATTTTTCCAGCTGTCTGGTAATTCATGTATTTCACAGATCTACCTTTTTACCATCATCCCAGTGATTCCTTGAAATTGATTGAAGATAGCATGTGTGAAAGGAATAGGAGACTTTTATCTGTATTGCTTTTATCACTACTTTTCATGGAAATAAACAGGGAAGCTGAACAAGATTCTTTCTCTTTAAGGGAAAGCACAAGCGTCACAAATAGCTATACCAAATGGGCCAGTATGTCAACAGTATTTAGAGTTTAAATTGACCATTTATGAAAGATCTTAATCTTGCCTGAATAACTTGGGTTAGTTTTTATGTATTTGAAACAAAGATTTATGTAACTTTTTTTAGGAGGAACACAGATCACTGGCCTTGTCATCCATGAAGTTAAATGATTCACTGAAGTCTAGAGTATGCGGAATTCAGTTAAAGGTGATGCTCTAGCCTAGAAATCAGAAAGGAGAATTGGACTGTCTACAAAGTTCTATATTAGAATGTCTCTGTGCAAACGGATGAGACATGATTGGAATATAACTGTATTAGGATAGCTTCAGAAACCTTTTATTCTAACTACAGTGCTCAAAGAGGCATGACCTGGAAGGCTGAGATAAATTTCAGTACATATACAGGAATGTTGGATGTTTTACAGAAACTAGAGTATGTGCTGTTGTGTCAGAATGTTTGTTCCAACTGGTGTGAATTGCAGAACTTTATATGATTCCATTGCCGTATTTCTGCATTTCCTCTTTCCAACTTCAAGCAATGTCACAAAACTTTATGCAGCCCGTAGCTGTGAACCCATTTCCTCTTCTGCCTGCATGCATAAGGCCCTTGCAGGAGATGGAAAGAAGGATCAGAAAACCAGGATCCACCAAATGCTATAGGTATAGCTTGGTCAGGAAACTTACTGGACCTAACATAATTTTCTGTAGTTAAGATATACTCAATTTTCTTTCTAATTACATCTCTTACTTGAGATTAATAAATAAAATAATCTAATCGACATCAAACAATGTTTATCATCTTCCCTTTCTTCTCCTTCTGCATATACTTGTGTCCAACATTGTATGACCTGTAGGCAATTGTATTGGGAGAGTTTTATTTTCAAGTGTTACTTCTGATGAAAGATCTCCATGCAGGGACTTAAAATGTGCTTGCTAAAAAGAAATGCAGTAGTAAATATTCTGTAGCAACAGTATAAGGCAACAGATCCCATGACAGTGACATATCCCATAGGAATTGTGTTAATTAGTCATAGGAGTTTCTGGGAGAGAGTTGTTCTGTGGTTTTGGTTTGGTTTGTTTTTTGGGTTTTGGTTGTGGGTGTTTTGGTTTTTTTTTTTTTGTTTTTTTTTTTTTTTTTTTTTTTTTTTTTGTTTTTTTTTTGTTTTTTTTTTTTTTTCAGTTGGTCAAAGCTGCTGAGTTTAGTTCCAGTTAAGATTAGGTGAAGTGCTTGTA
>JAOBAS010000056.1:2290601-2365763 GCA_025311575.1 Elanoides forficatus
CATTACCCCTTGTCCTATCACTACATGCCCTTGTAAAAAGTCCCTCTCTGGCTTTGCTGTCGGCCCCCTTTAGGTACTGGCAGGCTGCTATAAGGTCTCCCCGGAGCCTTCTCTTCTCCAAGCTGAACAACCCCAACTCTCTCAGCCTGTCCTAAGGGAAAGTGCAGTGCAATTGAGGCAGAGTTTTGACAATTGACTTAGTTTTAGTGGTCTTGAGTTTATACAGAGAAGTGTGAGGGGTCATGTGCTTCTGGATATGTATGTGTTGATGATTGGACACATGATTAGTTAATTCGGTGTGTGACTCATCTTACTGCAGAAATACTGAGTGAACTGATGTGATGACTGTTTTTCCCCCCATAGTGTGCTGGAGAAGAGAATTGGGTGGACAGTCGGACTATTTATGTTGGGCATCGTGAACCACCTCCAGGCACTGAAGCGTACATTCCACAGAGATTTCCAGATAACCGAATAGTCTCATCAAAGGTAGTATTATTTTCTTTCATTCATCTACATAAATCAGCTTAAGTAATTTTTTGTGTGTTCATGTATTTCCTTCAATATTTTCTTCCTATAATTCCTATGTATTTCTCCTTTACTATGACTGGCAAAGGTAAAATGAAAGTATCAAGTTTCTTCCACAAAAACTAATTGCCAAATTGCCTCTAACATGAACAGGAATAAAATTACTTCTCCAACATTTACTGTAGTACATAGTAAGGTCTTAGAGTTATACTGTGCTTTTCCACAAAGGAGTAAGAAAGCAATTTTCATTTGGGGCAACCCTGGAGTAAAGAAAATCTTCCCAAGGAAAGACTGCATCCTTTGTAATCTAAAGCAATATCTCAAAGTACTAGAAATAGTATGATCAATGTAAGTGCACAACAAATGAAGCTATCTCTACAGTAACAGTGCCATTCCTTTCAAAAGCTCATATTGACAAAACCCTATAGAAAAAATATTCTTTGTTATATGGGTACACATGAATCATTCTTAAAGTCTTGTTATTGTGATAAATTTGTGCCCTTCAGTAACTTTCCAGTTGTCTCTCACTTTAACTAGTAAATCTTTCCATAAGCTTCAGCAGCTTTCTGTGAGCAGTTGGTTTGCTGGTACTCTCCACCTATTTAGACTGGCTGGCTTGCTTTAGCCAAAGGTTTGTACTGCAATGGCATGGAAGACCAAACGTTTGCAGCTTATTGTATGGCTAACACCCCGAGAACTTCAAGTTTTTAATGTGCTTAGATTTTAATCTTCATGAGCACACACCTTCAACCAATTACGAAATAATGAATTTGAAAGAATAGCTCCTCTACTGGGAAAATTTCTGTTTGAACAGTGGCTCGGATCCACAGACTCATTTTAAGAGCCTTAGTAGCATTGCGATCTCAAGGAACCGAGTGCTTACCTTTGTGGATCTGAACACATGCCATCCACTAATATAATGGCAAAGCTATAATAAAATCCACGCTTTTCTCAAACTGTGTCTCACTTTTTTGGTGAAATTTTGTATTTTACTACCTTTAATATTTTTACTACCTTCTTTCTGTACTTCATTCAAAGACAGTATAATAACAAACAGCATAGTATCTAGGCATCTTTAATTAGATAGAACGTTTGAAAGGTAATGCAGTAAATCAATCCAGATGGGATACAGTCAAACTAATGCAGTGGGAAATCCTGTGCTCTACACACTAATTTGTATTGCCTTTTGGATTATTGAGGAGTAAATAAATTTTATGCAAATCTTTGTATTCCTGTGACACTTTTTTTAAATTTTTTTCATCTCATACTTCTCATCTGCTACATACATGAATAAAGCAATTGAAGTTACTGCTGATACTTTTTGAAATTAAAACATCCTACTCAGTTCTACAAGATGTTTGACATCTTTTTGTGATGGTCAAATTAGTGGAAGTTTCAAGTTACCGTGCTTTGCAGAGTGAGATTTTTAGTTCTGACTTAAATCTGGATTGAGCTGAGGATCCCTGCCAGCAATTAGTGAATATATGTATCACTTCAGCTAGTTCAGGAAAGAGATTTCACTATGTTATGTTTTTATTTGGATATAAAGCCTGTTCAGTTAAATGTTTTAAATGCTAAACTCTTTAGTTGTAAAACTGTATCTGTAAACAGTTTTCCATAAACAAAAGCTTATTAGTAGAAATAATATTTTTATATATACAATGTTCCTCAAATTTTCTGTTTATTGGTTAAACTTCTCACACTTAAATATAATACAAGTATTTGTGAAAGTAAATGCAGTGGTGATATTTCAGGAGGGAACAGAGTTCACATAAATGCTTTATAATATTGAACAGTTCCTTAGGCTGCTGAAGGCTCAGTTTTAATGATAGTTGTCTTTATAAGAGAACTTCCCATGCTGTCTTCCCTGTACTGTCCCTTTCAAGTAAACTGTTATTTACATGCTCCATCCCAAACAGCCTGGATAAAGCACCATCTTGACTTGACTTGCATTCGTTCTGGTTCTGTAAGCTAACGAGCTCTTAACCTTTCACTCTGCCCTTGTCACTTGCTCCCTTATGAACACTCTGGAGAGGCACCTACCACGGCCTAGGAAACACGGACATAAGCTTCCTGAAAAATGATCAAATGTACAAAATTAAGATGGGAAATCCATAATTGTTAGAGTAAAATAAAGATACAGGCATGCAAGTACACTGTATAATGTTACCTCAACCATGAAGGATATTTCCTCCGTCTTTCATCAGTAAGACAGACAGTAACTTTCGGCTGTGCTTTTATAGGTCTTTAATGCTTATATAAGAAAGTATATGATTGCTCTTCAAGGATGAGGAACTCTGAACTTCCAAGTACACATTTTACCAATATAAGACAAACTGAATTTCTAAAAAGGGTAGTTTAAAACCATGAGGAAACCTCATCAGTTAGACTGTCTGTATGTTGCTGTACTAACAAATGTCCTGTCATAAAGCCCTGAAAAAAGACGTCAGCTTGAAATAACTAGGAAAGCCTAAGGTTCATATTATTTCCTTCCAAAGGTAAACTTTACTGTGCTTCACCAGAGGTTTCCTGGTGTCAGCAAGATAATAATTTGATTCCAGTACAGAGGGATATTTCTTGTATATTGCAGTGTCACTGTGGAATGTGGTTAATGCTCCGTCTGCTCAATGATATATTCCTGGTTGTAAAAAATGATACCTAGACAAACCTTGGTGAAGACAAAAATGCTTTTTTGATTTGATGTGTTAATTCAATTATGATTTTAACAATGCAGTACAAAAAGGCTGTGTTGAAATAATGAAAGACAAAAATTTATGTCTTTTGGGTTGTGCATGCAATTTGCTTATGTTCTTGAGGCAGTGACTTTTGCAAGGCAGATCCTTATGTTGATTTAACTTTTAGATACTTCAGCTGCCCAGGGTGTTAGCCTTTAAAGTAGCTATTGTGTGCCCTTGATTGAATTTATCATATGACAGTGATGCAGCATGGCAGAATATCAGCTGGTAGAAAATCCTCATGTTTCAAATGAGCAGAAAGAAAAAGTAATTTAATTGGCAGGGAGGTTTCTTGCTTTTTTCTTTAAAAATTATTCACGTTTTGGAACTATTTACTGATTTGCAGAACTACTATGTCAAAAGGAAAGTAAGTTAAACTATGCAGCAGTAACAGTTAACAGAACTTGATGGGAAACAACTTCCTTCTTCTGAAACAATAACAAAAGTGGTTGGGTTTTTGTTGTTGTTGTTGTTTTTAAAGACTGATAAATTAGAAAATAATATGAAACTTCCTTAAGGTCCAAGCTTCATATTTTTGTTCCGGCAGTATCCCAATCAGTGTGCTAAACAGCGTTGTCTATACATGTGTAGTAGTACGTGGATGTGCCTGACCAGCTAAGAATTGCCGAAGGTCCATCTGGCACAGTATGTTGTCACCAGCAGCAGCTGCCTGGGGAAGAATGCAAGAACAAGCAAGCATAGAGTGATACTTCCCCTAAATGCTCTCTTAGTATTCGCTGATCTATGACTTAGCCATTTGTAAGCCAAAAGTGATGATTTTGTATTTAATAAGTCGTCAATGGATTGCTCCTCTGTGAATTTCTTAAATACTTTTTGAGCCCATGTAAATTTTCGGAATACATAGTTAAGGCACAGTTAAACTGTAGAAGTGTTTGCCAAATGAAACTATGAACCTTCATTTTGAAACTCCTACTTAGTAATTTCAGTTCATGTTCCAAGTCCTTGAATCTGAGAACAACTGTTATTCCCTGTTTATCTTCTTGATTCTGTTAGTAATCTTCCACCATATTCCTTTCCAGGCTGAGTAACCTTGGTCTGTTCAATAATTGCTTGTGTGGAAGCTAGTTCATACCTTTGCTCAGATTTGGGCTGTATACCTTTTCCCAAGCTAGATAGAGAGTTTTTTTAAGATGGGGAAATGCACAGAGCATTCAATGTATAGGCAAACTATGGTTTTATACAGTGGCATAATGATGGGTTTGGGTCTTTGTTAATTTGTTGTTAATTTTTAACATTCAAATTCCTTTTCCTGACATTGATCCAATATCTTTATAGAACTGCTCTTCTTCAACATCTCATTCATTTGTAGACAAGTAGGGATTTAAATCTCCTGTTCTAGCTGAATCTATGAACTGAAGGCTAATTGGATGCGTACATCTGTCTCTGGAACAGAGGGGAAAGTCGTATAGAAAATAAAGTCTTTTTTGAGGCAACAATATGGAGTTCTGTAAAAACATGTTTAATTACAGCTGCTTACTGCTTTTGACAGGCAACCTAAAGAATGAACCACAAGAAAGAACCAAAAATTTCAGAGATGCCAGGATAGGAATAGCCTGTTGAATGAGAGATCAGAGACTTTCCAGTGTGTCGGACAGCTGACAAACTTAGAAACCCCAGGAACATTCTGCAGGAGGACTGTTTGGTTTTGTTGTTTTGTGTTTTTTGTTGTTTTGTTTTGTTTTTTTCTCCCTGTGCCACCCATAGAGAAAGCTGGGTTAGCGAAACTTGCAGTCTTTTATTCTTCTTTTCAGTCTGTGGATAATCAATACATAGTATTTTGCCTTGATGATCCTGTCTAGCTGCAAACTTTTACTGTCATAGTTTCATAAAGAGAAATTTTTACAGCTACGAAAAAACCACTTGTGCCTGGGTTGCTAACATAACTGGAGGCCTAAGCTCCCCAAAGATGATACTGAAGAGTAGCGGGATATGACTCTTAAGTGAAATGCAAGTTTGAATCTATAGTGGATGCAGAACTGTTGCTTGAAGAATTTACCCTGAAGTAAAAGAGATTTCATTCAAATTAATTTATGATATGAAATTGTGAGATAGTGCCTTGTACTCTAGCTTTATTTCCTGTTCTTCCTAGAAAAAAGCAATAAGGTAAACTTAGATGGCAAAACAGTACTATTAACGTGGAAATGGTGTACAACTCTATTCATGGGCTAGAAGTGCTGCTGGTTTTGTTTCACAAATACTACTATCTTCTGTTGTCTGCATGTTTCCTTGGGACTTATCATCAAATACTGATCCAAACATTGATTTGTATGAGAATGGCCTGAAATAATAATGCTGCATGTTGAGAATCCTGTAAATTGCAAGGGGAACCTTAGCTACCTTCAGTGCTAATCTGATTAATTGTAATAATCTCAATCACAGTGACTAATAGTTAAAGTTCAGTAATTCTGACATGTTTCAGTGGATGTTGTTGAAATGTTTCTTCCAGCAGAAATTCATGACCTTGTGCTGTACCTCTTCCCTGCAGCACTCACTTGCAGTGTCATTATAAAAACACAAGGGGGGGGGGCCCTCTGATTTCTCATTTTATTGCCATGTTTAGAAGAAATGTTAATACTGAAGCTAAAGGAAATATTAAAATGCTTCCACCACGATGAGCCACTTGGAACCCAGTAGAGACCTAGGCTGTCCCACACCTCTCCTTCGTAACTGGAAGGGTTGGTCTGGTCTCTCTAGGGCCATGACAGAGCAGTTTCAAGATGAGTTCAAACATAGCCCTAAGCAGTGACATTTGAAAGTCAAAAAAGCATCCAAAGCCCCTAGTGGGAAACAGCATGGTCATGTGTTTGTGAAGCTGATAAATATTTATGTGTAGTGTGCCGTGTGGGGGCAGGGAGGATGTGTAGCTACAAATGCATATGGGACAGCTACTAATGCAGGGAATGTTGCATGTGCCTTGTAATACTTTATGTACGGCTCTGCTCTAAAAGCTGTAGCACGGAGCTCCCAGCTTGTGCCCAGGTAATCCACTGACTCACAGCTATACTGGCTGATGCAGAAGGTCAGATCCAATGCTGCGAGGGTTAAATAGTCAGGTTTGCCCATCCATGCCAAAAGGGCAGGAGCTGTTAGCAAGGAAGAAGAGTAAATGGGCTCGATCAGCAGTCAATCTCAAATGCTTCTGAACCAACTGGACTCTGTCTGGTGCCAGCTCAAGGACAGCAATACCTGTGATGGGATGGGAATTGCATGAGTGTGCAGTTCTCCTGCCAGGCATGATAATACAGTTTCCTTCCGTGGACAACTGCCAGTGCCTAGAGAGATCAAGGAAGAGCTGTTAGCTCTTGATGATCCTGCTCGGGGTGGGATTTCCAGGGGAAGGGCTCTCTGCAACCTGCCTTGTGTTCCCAGCAGAAGCCATCTACCGTTCCCCTGACTCGGCCCAGGGTTAACAGCGATCTTTTATTCTCTGCTGGCACTGCCCCTAACAGAGCCTTTAAGCTTTTCGTATTGGTGTGGAGTCTGCATGTAGTGAGAGAGAAGTGGGAGAAAGGAAGGTCAGCAAGCAGGTCCAAACACAACACCAGGGAGGACAGATGTTATTCTCCTCACTTTCTGTATGAGAAAGTGCAGCTTGCTCACGCTAGCACTCACTCTCTCACACTCTTTCTTCTGTTTTCCTAATGTTCTCAATGTTCTCAGTGACTTCTGTCTTCAGTCAGAGGAGTTCTAGAGACATAACCCTTATTTAATAAGATTGAGAGTTGCTGAACAAGGACTACTACAGATCAGGTTTCTTTCTTTGTAGTAGAAATCCTGTTTTACCAGCAACTATTTTTAAGGAACCCTATGACAAAATATGTATGCTTGTTCATTCAAATGTGTAGGCACCATTTGAACGGATTTCCCCAAATCCGTTTCATTTTTGCGCTCTGAGTGTACAGGTGGCCCTTAGTCACATGCCAGAGCCTACATGTGCCAGAGCTTACAGTGATGCCCGTGATGTGAACCACCCTACGTCACGTGCTGTGGAGAAACAGGGGTCTCTCCCTCAAAGGAGTGATAAACCCTGTGCAGGTGGCGTGCATGTTGATACTTTCATTAAAATACAGTTAATTGTGTATTTCTGCATTCATTCCAAATTGTCCTAAACATTGCAAAGTGCTTTTCAAAATTTCATGGATATTACTATTCCAGTTTTATTGAGTCATATATAAGCACAGAAGTCTGAAGTTTTTTGCTTGAAGAAGTTAAGAGTGGAGACTCACTCAATACATCAAAGAACACAGATCAGTTCTGGTACAAACTTCCTATGTGGTTATAAGCAAGTCATTTGAGATAGACAAGCCATATTCTCGACTCGGTTCTTAGGATTTCAGCTTATTATTGATTTCCTTTTTTCACACCCTTTACTATCGTTTTCTCTGCCAGTTCTCTACTCTGTAATAGACAAATTGTCTTTCAAAAAAAAGTAACACTTATAAAGAAAATTAATTTTAAAGAAATTGTCAAACTTTTGATCAGACCTTTTTCAGCTACTCTGTTGAAGGGGGATAACTATATGTATGTAATATTTGTAATTGTAGGTTGTTTCAATAGCATAATAATATATAAGATATTATAATATATAAAAAGTTATGTGCATATATCTGTATGTACACATATAGTCCAGTTGTTAAGCTGGCAGCTTTAAGAATATATTGTCTCTTGATAATTGATAGGTACTATAAAAATCTGCATATTAAAAATACTGAAGCCATAATGGACATGTTCAAGTTTTGTCTGTGTGTCTTGATCTGTTAAAAGAAAAACATTTAAGAACTTAGATGTAACTGCAAGATTATTGTTCAGCTTTTATCTGTTCTTCCCTGAATTTATTATCCTCAAGATGGGTTCTATTTTGCAGAAGCAACATAGATATTTTGGTCAGAATAGTTTTAAGCATTTACAAGAAATGGTCAAAAAGGTTGAGGGAAAGGAATGAAATCAGAGCAGGCTAGAAAAGAAATGGCGACTATTTAAAACAAATAAGCTGTAAGAAACTGAGGTGTTGACCAAACTCAATAATGCAATGTGGAGTGCTTTTTTTATTACAGCTCCAGCTTTTCACGTCAAGTGATTACTCTTAAGAAACTCTCCTTTTACTTAAGAAAACATCTGCCTCTTAAGATAGAAAGAGAAGCTTGAAATGTGGGCCAAAATTCTGGTATAGAGGTATCAAATGAAAAGGTCAAAATACAGTGTTTAAAAAAATTAAACTATGGCTAAGACCCTATTTTATATTTTTGAATTCATGGGACTGGAAGCGTTGGAGCTGGAGGCAACGCAGCATTAGCGAAGAGGATGCAAGAGTTGGTGAGACGGAGCAGGGGCGTGAGCAGGAATACTGCAGGGGTGCGCGTAAGCAGTCTAAGCACATACACCAGCACTGCAGGTGCTATTATGAGTATAAATGGGAGGAAAATCTACTTGAATTATGCTGTTTTGACGCTAGACAGACTGCTTTTACAGTTCCTTGCACAGCGCTTCAGATGCACGTGTTTGCACAATGTGTTCATCTTTTGGATGAATGTGTGACTACTACTTGCTGTCTGACGTACTGCCTCCTGTATGCAAAATGCACGTATGTGCTCTGGCCTCCAAGGCTTTCGCAGCAGTTGAAAAAGAACAGTGAAGGCTTCTCCAATGTAAAAGCTTCATGTGCGTAACTATTTGGATAACCGTATTGCCTTTAAGTGAGTTACAGGGAAAAAAGGTAGTTAAATATACATAAACTGCTTTTCAGAGTTTACGAAGAACATGACTAATTATCTGAAGAAGAGAGATGGTATTAACTCTTGATCTGGGCACAGTAATCTGATGTGTTTAATATCTTCATTTTTAATGTCTTGTATTCAAAGATTTTTATTTTGTTCCTGCCTAACTAGGGTAGAGAAACTGCCTTGAATGCAGTCATGAGACAAATCTTGTTCTGAGTGGCAGCCACCCTGTTGTTTCTGCTGGGAGTGGTTATTATAGTAGTTAAACATTAATCATCCATTTGTAGATACTGCTCTGAGCTACTGATGGCTGGGGCAGGAGGAGGTCTGTCTAGACATCTTAGTGCTCTGTCTTTCTTGCCTAAACTCCTTCAAAAATTGTTACTTCTCCTTTGAAGAAGAATGGGCAGAATAAAGGTGTACTTTTCATGTCTGAAACCCAGTGTGATGAACTGCTAAAAGTCTGTCAGGTTGTTTGAAAACGAAGTTTTAAGAAGTTTTCTGTGTTAAAGAAGCATCCATTTTGAGTAACACCTCTCAGACCATAGAAGTGATCTGCTGCCAGGTGGTTCACATTTATTCAGGTAAGAGAGTTGCTGACCAAAAGTGGAGCTGTGGGAAAGACCACTGCTTGACAGGGAAAGCAGTGAACAGAGGTTGGAGTGTGAGGAGGATCAGATACTAAGGGTAAAGATGAATACCCAACAATAGATTGGCGTTTTAACTGAGTTACTTGACTTTCTCAATCACATGTTTTAAATATCTAGTCTGACAATAACATGCTGTCACCACGCGTTTAGTCAAATAACCCTCTAGGAGATTAAACCAGGAAGTTATTGCATAAGAGATTACGCTTTTATTTTACGAATGGTGACTTTGGGAGCTTGTATAGCTCATCAAACTTCACTGATCAAAAAAACCCCTTTAACATGGAAAAAACACTTTTTCTATCAACAGAGCTAAACAAATATGTAAACAGAAGTTTTTCACTGAAACCTCTATTCATTTTTCCTTCTCAGCAGGCAGAGATTCACAAAAAATAAATACATAAGATTAGAAAACAGAGCTAATTTGCCTTATAATCAAAGTTAATGATGAAAATATAAGATTATTATCATAGAATAGAATTTATATTGTCATATATCACAACAGCAGCTTTGAATGATCAGGACTGTTGTGCAAGGAAAAATAATCAAGTCTAACCAGTTCTCTTTCAAAATTCCAAGACAAGTAGCTAGGTAGCAGGCAGTGCAAGCAGCATTCCTGTCTGATGAAAAGTATTCTGATTGCAAGATGAGAGCACTTGACTTTCCAGCTGTTGCATGCATGCCTGCCTGAGTTTTGGCTTGCTCATAGGTGATTTAATATTGAGGTAACTATTAAGCAGGATAAGTGTTTACTTAGGGCACTGATTTTTGGCACATAATAGAAAAAGAAAATTTCATTCCTATGTCTTGCACATGTCCAGGCTTTAACCCCCAACAAGTAAAAAGATGACATAATAGGCGTTTCATGTATGACTAAGGCATGCTTCGCAAGGATCCTTTTTATCTGCAGATGTAACAGAGGTATTTTCCTTCTAGAGCTCTGGCGGTCTTTGCTTTCAGGCCCCAATTTGGAAGATGTCTAACTCATGGCACGACTTGCATATCGGTGCAATCTGCCAAGAAGAGACAAGGCACATTTGTAGCAGAGCAAATGAGTAAGGAGAAGCAAGCTTCTTAGTCCATCTCCTTTGAAATGAAAGTTACATTGGAGTTGTCATTTTATTATGTGTCAGATGATAATTTGGATAATAAGATGATACAATGTTAGTTTTCTCAAGCTATTTTTTGCACCTTTTCACACAGTTTTAGCTGACATTTTTACATGTGTTCCAATAAGCAATCCTTGCAAATTTTTTTTTTTTTTTTTTTTTTTTTAAATTTTTTTTCTTTGAGCCACAGAGCGAGCTGTGTAAAAAGAGTATGGTTCAACCTGCTGCAGGGCAGGGGAAGGGGCTAGATGACGTAAGGTCCTTTCTCTCTCACTTTCATACAATTTTTTCCTTTGAAGTTTTTGCATTTTCTGTTTGCACTTTTATATACTGTTTCTTATGTCATTTTACTAAACTTTAGATAATTTGTAAGATCAGTAGAGAAATATGCAGCCACTTACTCTTATTAACTGCTGGAGTTTATTTTGAGGAGTATGTTTGTGTCCAAGCCAAGGAACAGAAGAGGGGCTGACAACTTTTATTTGGTCAACTTGCTATGACTGCAACATTAACTCTGAGTGCCACCTACCTCCTCAAGTCGTGCATACAGAATAGAAGTGAATTAAAAGTGCTGTTTGAATTGACTAAGATGTTTTAAAATCCATTGATGGCTTTAAATAAACTGTTCTGTAACTAAATCTCTGAATGAGCATTGCTGCTAGTCAAAAATTATTTCAGTCCCTAGTACCAAGATTATCACAGTTCAGAAAATTAATATGAATCCAAAAATACATGATTGCCCATTTAAGATTCCATTTCAGTAAATGATTGAAGTATCAAAAGTACTCCTGCTTGTTGTCTTTTAAATTAATTTAATCTTGAATTGTGAATTATGAATTTGTTTGATTTGTTTTTTAGAACATAGAATGCCAATAATAATTCTCTCACAAACACTGGTAATCTGTGCATTTGTTTTCAGTACACGTTTTGGAACTTCGTACCGAAAAATTTGTTTGAGCAATTCAGAAGAATAGCTAACTTCTATTTTCTGATCATCTTCCTTGTTCAGGTAAGCTATGCCCATTTTTCAATAAATTTCAGGACTCTTCCTAAAAACAAAGGAGTTGAAAAAGGTTTAAAAATGCACTGGTTTTGAAGACTGAAGAGGTAAGTGGTTCAGCCTGGACAGCCTTCTACACTGATGATGTGACAAAAGGAGTTTTATTTTGTTGCCAAGTTGTAAATGTGAATTTAGCCGAAAGAGAAATTGACACCATCACTGATTTGATGGCAAGACATCTCTTGATAAAATTGAAAAGAATGAGTGAAATTTTTATTTTTATTTTGTAATAAACAAACATCCAGATCAGTAAAACCATTGTTATAAACTATGTTGATGATGAACTTTTGTTGATTTTGCGAAATACTGTATTTTTTTATAACAAAGATGCCTTGGCAGAAATTTTCCAACTGCAGTCATCAAAGCCTGTAGAGAAACTGAAATACAGATACTTATACAATGCTTGCATAGGGTCGTACATAAATGTTTGGTTTTGTAATTATTACCTCAGATAACTAATTTGCTGCTTTCTAGGTGTCTTTCACAATCACTTAAATGTGTTAAACAATAAAATGTTACTAAGTGAAGTGAAAAAGCTGTATTATTTTGCACACCAGATTGTGCAGCAAGAAAAGCTATGCAGATTCCCAGGACAGTTTGGATTTTCTTATCATTTGAACTCCCTCTCTGGATTCTCCCTCTTTGTTTATAATTGCAGAAGCCACAGCTCAATATTTCAAGATTTACTCCTTGCGTGCATAAGAACAGATGTATTGTATAACATGTAAAAAAAGTGCCATGCTAATTTTTAATGCTGCTCAGTAATTTTGTCTCCAAAGCTGCAGCTTTCCAGTCTGGTACTTACTTAAACTCTTGCAGGCAAATATTTTCCTAGGCATAAGCATCTGAATGTTACTGTGATCTAAATACAGTATTGTATCTTATTATAGCATATACTTATTTTTCAAATTTTGTTAATATAGTATATATTCTTAAAATTGTATTAAAGTACTGTTCCTTTTAATTAAAGTTCTGTGGTGCTTTGTAACATATTGGTGAAATGATTACTTGAAACATCTTGCCTGAAAAATTGACTGCTTACATTCACAAAAATATAACCAGAAAATATTTGTTCCCCTTGTTGCAGTTAATTATTGATACACCTACTAGTCCAGTTACAAGTGGACTTCCACTTTTATTTGTCATCACTGTAACAGCTATCAAACAGGTGAGTAATTTAGTGAGCAAAAGTAAAACTAAAGAGAACATTATTATTTGTTTTGCATTTCAATTTTCCCTGCCTTTTTGTGTTAGACTGTCTTCAGGCAATGCCTAAAGAATAGTTGCAATGAATTCTGACAGAGTAGTTCTATTTTTGTTTTTGTAGTTTAAGTATAATTGGTTGCTATATGATGATGTCTCACTAATTCAACACAAGCTTCTAAATTATTTCGTAATTTTTATGTCCTTGTGTTCCAAGGAATCATTTACATTCTTGTGTCAACTAGGCACGCTTCGACTTTGGTTTGTTTCTAAATAGCTGTCCGCATCCTATTGTGTTTTTTCCATAATGACTGAAAATGAGTTTAGTAAGAACTACAAAAACTTAAAAGATAAATCTGCTTTTACCTTTGAGCTTACCTTAGCCTTTACAGTATGAACAGATAATAGAAATTATTTTGGTTCAAGTCTTCAGTATATGTTGATAGTAATCTACAATTCATAATGATAGCTGCAGTGCTTTCTACAGATAGCATTGAACAGATTTTACTGTGTTCACTCATTTTTGATGTGAAAATTAATCCATAACATGGAAATATTTTTTAGAAATTAGTTCTTGCACATCCTCGAGTATAAAAGATCCTAACAGAAGTTGTTCTGTCAAAATCAAATTGCATAATACAGCTATGGAATTGTACAGGTTTGCCATTTCACTTTCAAGTTAGTACTATGGAAAGGAAAAGATTAGGGTAATTTTTTACCTGCTACCCTAATGCTGTAGTGCTACAGTTGACATAAACACTTAAATGTAGGTGGGATCTTATTGAAATTAGTGGAATCTCAGATTAATATAGAATGTTTTAATTCATATGGGGATATTACAATCGGATCTGTATGTTGTCAGAGCTTCTGATGTTACAGATTTGGTCTGGATCAGGAATGAATGAGGAATGAGCTTGTGATTGCCCTTCTGTTGATTTAGCCAGAGCCGAATTTGTTGACTTTGTGAGTTTCAGGCCAGCTGCAGGAGGACAGAAGATACCTGATACGGCATAAACCTTGCTAAGTTAATTTATCAAAAACTTCGCTAAATTTGAACTAGCGAACGAGTTCATAAGCAGTACTTTGCATTCGGTGCCTACAACCCTCTTCTGCATTTACTGTACTATCTCACTATAGCCACAGAGTAGTTTCTAAAAGTCTAGGCTCCTAAAGTAACAGTAACAAATAACAGTCTTTACAGTGGTTCTGTTGCATGTTTGGCTTTTTGCCTTCAGTCCAATTTAATGATAATTGCTCCTGCAGGACAGCCATCAGCGTAAGAACTGAGTAGCACAGTGAGTTCCCTTTCAAGGATTAGTCTTTACTGTATCTCTGGGTCCAGAAACCAGCCGTTTCTTCCCTTCATTTCAGTGAATGGAATGTCAATGTGAAAGGAAAATCTACACAAACAGCTTGATTTTCAGCATCTTTTGCTGGGCCGCTTGAAGGAATTAGCACTTGCCATGGGCATAAGAAAGATTTCTCATGTCATGCTTCAAAAAAATGTCTTCCGAGAAGTAGTTGAACATCAAGACAGTTTCTAGGTCAGAGTGCTCCTCATTTTAGCTCAAAACGTGTATTTCTTTCATACCTATGATGGACTATGATGATTAAAACAGTGACTAACAAAAATGAGGATGTGGTGTGTTGACCCTGGCCAGCAGCCAAACACCCACCCAGCTTCTCGCTCACTCCCCTTGCTGATGGAAAACAGAGGGAAGGTGAAGAGACCTGTGTATCATGTTAGTGACGCTTTGATAGGCAAAGCAACAGCTATGCACACAAGCCAAGAAAGTAAGGAGTTCATTCACTACTTCCCATCAGCAGGCAGATGTCCAGCCACTTCTTGGAAAGCAGGGCCTCAGCACGTGTAACGCTTGCTTAGGAGAGCAAATGCTGTCACCACAAACGACCCTTTCCGCCTGCTTTCCCTGAGCTTTTCTTGCTGAGCACAATGTCATATGGTGTGGAATATCCCCTTGGTCGGTTTGAGTCGTCTGTCCAGGCAGTGTCCCCTCCCAGCCTACTGGCCTTTTTCTGGTGTGTGGGGAGGTTGGAGAGAAAGCCTCGAGGCCGTGCAAGCACTGTTCAGCAGTAGCCAAAACACTGGGGTGTAACTAATGCTCTCTTAGCCCCAAGTACAAAGCACAGCAGCCCATGGGCTGCTGTGAAGAAAGTTAACTCCATCCCAGCCAGACCTAGAACAGAGAGTAATTTTGATTGTCCCTTAATAGGATAACCGATTACCTTCACAGTTGTTGTGCTAAATGTAGACTTTTCCTTCATTAGTTTTCAAAGAAACTACAGAGAGCAGTGTTTCCATTTCTTTACAGTGCCAACTATACACAACTGAGTGTATTCTATAGTAGAATTCAGCTCTTGCTGGTGAGCGACAGTTGTGATACGTGCAATAGCTAGTATTTTTGGTGTGGCTATCCCACTCAGAAGATTTTGAATCTTACACTTTAGAGGCTTGCTGTAGTTTGGTAGTGGCCTACTAAAGCCTGGATTATGACATGCTGTGCCTAGTACTGCGGTTCTATCTGCCTCCTTTGAGTCTTTCCTCCGACAGCTGGTGTAGACTTTGGGACCTGCTTGAGAAGCCAGCTGTACCAGCCCCTGGAAGTATATTACACTAAAGTTATAAAGACTCTGTGAGTTCCCAGATTATCTCTTGAGAGCATCCAAGGTTGTGATACTTTTGTTCTACGTTGAATTTTCAAATATGTTCAAGAGAATTAGATGTAAAAATGCTATAGAATACAAGTGGTATTTTCCATCTCTTAACCAATGGTGTCTTTGTCAGTCCCAATCTTTATCCCATGGCAGGACCTTTTGAATGGAAAGTTGCAGATTCTCTGTCCTTTACTTTGTCTGTTTGTATAAAACACAAATTCATAGGATAATTGAGCAATCAAAATAGGTTATTCTGCAAAGTCTCTTAAAACAAAATTCTTCAGGACTATGTATAAAGGGTTAAAAAGTTTGACGTAATTGCATGACAAATCAGGAAATATGACCACCTTCAGTCATGTCATCACTTTATCATCTCTCAATCTTGAGTCCCAGTCTTCCAAAATATATTTTCTACACTTTCATCTTCTCAGCAACTGCTTCTGTAAGTACTTTGCACTTGCTCAAGAGTCAATAGAGCATGAGCAAGAGATGATAGCTTAAACATCAGAAATTGTTCTACACATTGTAACATCCCTATTCATCAAAACGTCTTCATTAAAATATATAATTTTGTTGGCTAATTGTAACCGTGAGTGCTCTTTTTCACATATGTCCAACATGAGTGTATTACTGACATGTATCTCACAATTTCATTTGTTATAGTGAGAATATTTTCTTTTTTTTTCCTTCTCTTGATCAAGGATAACTTTTAAAGTTTGTGTTACAAGCTAGAGCTGTTCTGTCTTTATAGCCGAATGTGCATCACTGCGTCATTCCATTTCACTGTTTTCTAGGGTTATGAAGATTGGCTTCGACACAAAGCTGACAATGCAATGAACCAATGCCCTGTTCATTTCATTCAACATGGTAAACTGGTTAGAAAGCAAAGCCGAAAATTAAGAGTAAGTAACTATGACTTAACAGATTTTAGGAGTCAGGCTTTACTGCACACCTCTTGTAAAACAAGTTACACAGAAATGTAGTGTGACGATGTTGTAGCATTTATTACATTTAATGGAGATTAGACCTACAATATACTAGTTTTTAATTTAATGCCTCTGAATAATGTATTTTTAGAAGCTAGGTATGTTTCTGCTTTATCTTTGTTAACTCCTCTCATAATTGTTCCTTTCACTTTCTATTTTTTAACTTGGAATTTCAGTTGTGATTTGTCTTTTGTCGTTTCTCCTTTTTTGGTCCTCTTGTGGTTATGCACAGTAATAATTTGTTTAAGCCTGATTATGATAGTCAATGCTACTGATTTGTTCTATGTATACAGTACATTTATATGCATACATATATATACACAACACATTCAGAATACTTTCTTCATTACCCATCAAATCACAGCCAAATCATTGGCCTTCTGAATGCTGCTACATTCCTTTCCTGGTATTTTGAAGGTTATTCTCAGAAATTAATTTCTGCTGCGGCCTTTTTTTTTTTTTTTTTTTTTGTGAGCAGATTAACTTTTCATCATTATTCTCTTTAGAACTCAGAAAATTTGATAGATATTTGTTTGAATTTTCCTTATTTCTAGTATCTTTGTTAGGACTGTCTTTTTCTGCTCTGCCTTGTTTGGGCATAAATGGCTGTGCAATGTTCACAGCCTTTCTGCTGTGACTTTCCCTTTGAGTGTGATAGCTTCTGCCTAGGGTTTCCCAGTAATAAAAAAACGAAGCTATCACATGCTGAGTATTCCATGTGTGTAACTAATTCCAAATAAAAATAATAAATTACCACGTAACTGGAATTTGTATTCCATTCATTAATCTATTGCCCATATTTTCTCAATTTCTCCCCTGTTCTTTGCCATTCAGAGATTGTATATTTTAAGCTGCTAAATGATAGGAGAGACAGGCCTATGAAATATTTGCATGGAAAGGGATATCTGTATGTATGGGTAAATGGGTATAATTCTCTGACCTGTATTATGCAAGAAAACAGACTAGATCATATGAAGGTGTAGACCCTTCTGCACCTAAAGCCTGTGGACTTTTGATTAAAGAAAGGAAAAAAAGAATTGCTACAAGACAGGGTTTCTCTTTCACAGAATCCCAGACTGGGTGAGGTTAGCAGGCATCTGGAGGTCGTCTGCTCTAACCGACCAGCTCAAGGAAGGGCCGCCGAGAGCTGGTTGCCCAGGACCATGTCCAGACAGGTTTTGAATATCTGCAAGGAGCGAGACTCCACAACCTCGCTGGGCAGCCTGTGCCAGCGCCCAGTCACCCTTGCAGTGAAAATGAGAGGGACCCTCCAGTGTTTCGGGTTGTGCCCGTTGCCTCTGGTCCTGTCACTGGGCACCACTGGAAGGAGCCGGGCTCCATCCTCTTTGCACTGTTAGCTGACACAGTGGCAAATGTTGTCAGAAGACCTTTTAGGTTTTGAGATGTTCTTTGCTACTACTTTTACTTGTTTGGGGGTTTTTTCTTATTCCTGCCTTTGTTTCTTTTGCAAATTGTTTAGATTATTAACTTCTGTTTTAGTAGGCTGTTGTATTATAGATTGTTCCTGGCTTGCAGGGTGACTTATATGCAGTGGCTTACAGAGAGAATCTTGCTAGATTAATAAATAGTAAGGGTCGTTCAACACTATGATCTGTGAAAATCAGAAGAGGACACTTTTGTCTTTGAGTTGGACCTAAAATCTCACTTTCTGATGTGTAAATGTTTTCAGTGGCAACTTAAAAAAACTCGACACAGTGGCCATTTTTAGTCGTGCTTGTTCTTGTAGTGACACTTGACTTTCGGGAAGGGTTTGTTCGCTAAACTGGCCTCCCAACTTTCTCTCTGGCCAGGTTCAACGTTCTGAAGAATTCTGATTTTTCCTTTTATGGCATCTGTAGGGGAGATTAAACTTGCAGTAATATCACTGTGTCTTAGGTAGCTGATAAATTAACGTTGTTTTCAGTGGTAAAGACAGCTAGTAAAAATCAAAATAGTTATGTGGTGTTCTTACAGTTTGTTCTAGGAAGAGGTGGCTTCTCTGTCACCTAACAGTTTATTCAAGACAATTCCTTAACAGCGTTTTGTCTGGTTTTGCCAAAATTGTCACTTTGAGAGCTCTACTATAATCTTTCATGTCACCGTCTTTCATAATTAATGATTTTGTGGCAAAAAGGCAGGTTCTTTTGAAGACATATCTTGGGAAGAATAAGGCAGCTTGAACAGTAGTCGGGTCCGTCAGGGTGCAGTGCTTTTTGGGATGAAGGCTCTGTATTGTTCAGGCTGGCTGCAGCCAAGACCTTCACTGCCTCTGCTTCCAAACCTACCCCTTCTCTGTCTCCCTACGTATCTTCACTTCCCCGGGGCTGCAGAGTGACACGTGAGAAGTCATTTAATCAAAAGGAAATATATGAGGAAATTAATCCTTCCTAAAACTGAACAGCCCCAAACTTATTATTGGTTAAAAGTGCAGCTTTTTCCCCCAAGAAATGGAGTAGCTAATTATTATTATTATTATTATGGTGTTTTAATAAGTCTCTAGTTTTTGTTCAGAGGCTGAAAATTAGTAAACCGTACAGCTCTCCTGCTGCACTAGAAGTCATGATTTTCAAAAAGATGCCATCGTTTACACAAAAGGTGGAAAATATCTGATTGAAGTTTCTGTTAATTTTCATACCTGATTGTTGCAGGTATGCTTAGCAACTTGCATTCTCCTATGCCATATATACAATCTGCAATTTTTCATAGATATTGGTTAATAAAAAGCCTTTTTCATATCTACTAGAAGTTAAATCTCATTTATTGTCATCATCCTAGTTCTTCAATAAATGTTAGTAAATCTTATCTAAGCTGTCACAATTTTATTTTTAGAAGTTACTATTGCTGGTTGTTACCGGACTATTTTGCTTCACTGGGATTAACTGATTCCTGCCAACTGCTAAGGATATTGGAGTTTAGCTTTATAAGTGTATCATGAGAACAATGATTAAGCTGAATCTTATGATAATGAATTATGACATAAAAGTATACTGAACAGATTTTGAGCTACATGAAAAATTGCAAAAATTACATATTTTGATGGGATTTTTATTGAAACTTTGATATTCTTAAATCATCTAGTATATCTTTGCCATTTGTTCATTTTTTTTAATATTCCTTTGTGAAAGATGACCTCCAAAAATGTATTAAAGGATTGGGTTTTTTTCAAATGAGTGGTTTACAGTAATATTTTGAATTTATAGTTGGTTGGCTGTTCTGTGACACTCTCTAACATGCTGTAAGATATTATCTATGTTTGCATGAATAAAAATTAGTTTGCTTACCTTTAAACGTGGATAAAAATAGGATGGACTTCTAGTCATAAATTCTGCTGAAAATGTATCCTGTTTTCATTGGCAGACTTGGAATTCTTAGCTTTTTCAGCTATTTCTACTTATAATATTCAGAGCTAGATGCTTATCCTTAAGAGCCAAAGAGAGTAGCTCCCATCTCTGTTTTTGAAACAATGTTTTGTTGTATTTAATGTTAAAACAAGGATAGTATCTTCCATCTCTCAATGTTGCAAAACTTAGTAAACTGACAGTACTTGCAAAATGGTTATCCTGAGAGGAAAGGTAGCAGACAGTAGACCTCAGTCATTCCACAAGCTGTAATTCAGTTTTTCAGAGACGTTTCTGTAATTCTTTACTCCTGTGGTAAAATCCTGGTGTAAATAAAAAAAGTTTGGGCTGCTACATAAATGATAAATGCATTTCATTTTATTGTGGTTTTTTTCCCTAGGTTGGAGATATTGTAATGGTAAAAGAAGATGAAACATTCCCATGTGACTTAATATTTCTATCAAGTAGTAGAGGAGATGGAACATGTTTCGTTACAACAGCTAGTTTGGATGGTGAATCCAGTCATAAAGTAATAAAAAGTTCTACAATTTCTTTTTAAGGCAAAGTTCGCATTTAATTTTTTACAGATTACAATATGATTTCATGCTTGTATGTGTGAGCAGATACACTAACTTGTGTAACTTAAGTTTCTACCAGTTGACTTCATTTCTCTTAAAATATCGGGTTTTTTATGGAAAGTTTTAAAATGTATGTATTTGTGATTTTGTCTGGGTCCAGTATAGGCATGCAGATGACAGAGATAATGCACAAAATTTTTTGTACTTAAATGCTTTCACGGTGACCTGGAAGGTACTTGCATATAATGTACAAAGATTCCCAATTAGGAGCATGTAAAGGTGCATCTCATTAGAACTATGAGCTCTTATGTAAAAGCTAATAAATCTATTTTGTGCTCAGCTGGAGTATATGTGCAGATTGATGTCTTTTTATATCTGTCCTTACTTTTTTGATTTTATTTATACCTTTTTATTCATTCCAGACTTACTATGCTGTTCAAGATACAAAGGCATTTCACAATGAACAAGAAATAGATGCACTCCATGCTACCATTGAATGTGAACAACCTCAGCCTGACCTTTATAAGTAAGAAAATAATTCTTACCTGTTTCATCTAAGGTATCCTACCAATAAATTATAAGAATATCATAATGAAAAGATACCAGCTGCATCTGCCTGGTTAGAGTGGGCACCAGGGTGAGCTTGAAGACAGGTTAGTCTTCCATCCATGCTCCTTTCCTGCAAGTAGTTCACTGATCTGCTGTAGGGCAGTGGTCTCTAAAGGGGGTGCACACGATGATCCATTGGGGTGCATGACAGAAATTTTAGAACTTGTATTTCTATTTTATTTTTTAAAATTAAAAAAAAAAAAAGAAAATAAAAAAATTAAGCTTTACTAGTATTTAATATTGGCACTGGCACCCTTCCTCAGTCCGTGTGTCAGAGTCCCATGTCACATACAGTTCACGAGGAGTCCCAGGGGAAGAGAGGGTGTTCTACAACATGGAGAGGTTGCCGGTGGCACCCTCACTCGTTCTTTTGCTTTCAGCGTATTGTGAAGTATTGCAGTTTATGTGTGCCTGGTTAAGTGGATTTACAGATTATATTATCTAGTTCTAACTAAAGTAACCCTCACATGACAGTCAAGTGGCTTAAAAAGATTCCCACAAAGAAGCTGTGGGTTGAAGTTAATACTAAATGCAAGCACAAGTGAACAAGACGATGGCAAACACTTCCACTCCTAGTATGAGCTCTTCCTCAGCTATGAGATAGAAACAATGCCAATCTGATCAGATCTGACAAGAAGTTGGCAAAAAAAATTTGAAATTGTCAAGACTATTTGAAATATGGCTTTATATCTGCTATCGTTAACAATGAACCGCACCCTACACGCTTTGAGATACTAAGTAATGATAGTATGAAGCCATCGTGATTAGAAGACATTTAAAAGCTAAGCATACAGAACATGAAGAAAAACCTCTGAAGTTTTTTAGCAATGTGTAATACTCAATATTTCACAAAAGTACTGTATAAAATTTCACTAAACATAATAATAAATCTTCAGAAGCCACTTTTGAGGTTTCTTTCTTAAGAGTGAAAGACAAAAAGCCAGATACTGTTGGGGAAACTTGCTCTGCCTGCCACAGTAAAAATAGCTGAAATATAATACATAGAAAACAATCTGACAACAAACTAAAATGCACTCTTTTATCAGCAAATATTGTTGGAAGATGCAGAGGAAACATTACTTATTTCTGAGGTGTGGAGGTATTGCTTTTTCCCTGATCTCAGTGACCAAGGAACTGGTCTAGAGATCTGCAAGAGAACAGCTTCTTTAGAAAACTGATTCCATGAATGGCTTGATCCTTTTTCAAATACATGGCTCACAAGATGAACATTTGCAAGTTGAAGCTCACGCCATTATAAATGGTGGAATTTGCTGGGACAGCTATTGAAACACAAATAATGAGAACTCTTTTTGGTAGACAGCTTTTATCTCTGCTAATTTACTTGGCACTTCACATCTCCACAAACCACAACGGTGAATCTTTCTTTCCAAAGACGCATAGTCATTTTACATCGTGATGTATCGTAACAAACTGTACAGTGTCTTTAGCTGTGGCTCTGCTGTGTTGTGGCTCTGAGCCTGAGAGGTTCCCACCAGCTCCACACAGTTTCCTCTGCCGTCCAGAATGCTGATGTCTGGCTTAATCCCGTTCGGTTTGAGGCTGCCCACTTGGACAGTGGTACTGCAAATACAGTGTACTGAGTCTGTCTGGAACGGGGTTCATTTTCTTCATAGCAGCCCGTGTGGTGTAGTGTTTTTGATTTGTGACTAAAGTGTTAATAACACACTAGCGTTTTAGCTATTGCTGAAAAGTGCTTGCACAGCGGTCGAGGCTTTCTCTGTTTCTCACTCTGCCCTCCAGCAAGTAGGCTGGGGTGGGCAAGAGGCTGAGAGTGGACACAGCCAGGACAGCTGACCTCAGTTGACCAGAGGGATATTCTGTGCCAGACAATGTCATCAGAGTCATGCTCAGCAATAAAACTGGGGGGGGGTGGTGGTGGTGTAGTCTTTCCAAAGTACCTGTTGCTTGGAGACTTGGCTAGGCATCAGCCTGCTTATGGGAGGTGGTGAGTGGTTGCCATTGCATTGCTTGTTTTTTTTTCTTCACTTAGTAAACTGTCACTATCTCACTTTTTTACTCTTCCAATTCTCTCCCCTAACGTCTGCAGAGGCAATGAGCGAGAGGCTAGTAGGTGCATAGTTGCTGTCCAGGGTCAGCCCACCACATATAGATAAAATGTACTTAGAGAAATTAAGAGGGATAATTGGTTATTGGCTGTATACTTTTGTTTTGTTTTGCTTTTCACTCAGTTGTAGGTTTTAGGTCTTGTAAAGGATAGTAATCATACTGTTACTTACCTCAGGTAGTTTAGAGAATAAGATTTCTTGTCTAATTAGAAGATTTATTAATAATTTTATCATCTTTTATATCTTTTAATGCACAAACTTTACATTGACTTAGTGTTCTGTGTATTTTTGTGTCTACTTGTTTTAAATATATCCATATGTATCTCTGTGTTCCTGTTTATTTCCTGCATAATCAGAGCATGTTTAATTGGAATCTGTTTGCTCACTGTTAATATATACTTTCTGTGAAATACATCTCAAATAAGCTATTCTCACTCATGCTTTTTTAAATATGTATGTGTGGTCCATATACAGCTGCATAGAGAGGGAATTATATGTGCTTGTGATGTACATTTTAAAAAATGGAAATATTGGGACATATATATGTATGAATATGCAAACTAGCAGTGCTGCTAAACCACCTGCATACTTCCTTTACAGATTTGTTGGTCGAATAAATGTTTACCATGATAGGAATGAGCCTTCTGCAAGGTAGGGAAAAAACAGATTTTCTACACATTTAAACATTTTTAGAGTTGACTAAGTATCAGTAATGAGAATTAGCTTTGTTTCACCAACATTGTGCCACCTTGTCTTACTGATAAAATATTTTTCTCTTAGAAGTTTACAGACTGTAATTTCATATATCATACATATTTCATATTTTAATCAGTTAATTTCTCTTATTATGTCTTTATTCAACTTCAGTTTTTATTTTATATGTATTGTATTTATTTTCTAAATGACATTGGTAGGATTTTGACAGTACTTGTTCAATACTGCTGCATTAGCATGGGGTCTTGGTAGCACACCAAACAGTATGACTATTATCACTTGTGTGTTTCTCTCGTTTTTCTTCTTGGAAATTGAACAGTTTGAACATACCAAATATCACGTTTAGTTTCACTAAGGACATTCGTACATTTGTCTAAAATGTCCACGATGTTCCCTTCCCAAACACAGGCAACGTTCAGGGAAGTGCATTTTGTATGTGGTGTAGGAGTCGGCGATCTGTGACCCTGGGTCCGGCACCTAGAGGGGTCTGTCTCCTGTGCCGCTAAGTTTCATCCTGAAGTGAGTGCGGTGCATTCTGCTCAAGGAGCAGTCTGTAGCCCAGGACATTCCTTGTCCAGCAAATGGAGAAGAAAAATGAAGCAGTACAAAAAGAGGCACGAGTCTTCCTGTCTTTTCTGCCTAGGATCTTCTGTCTACCAGCAAGGAAGAGACTTGCTGTACCTGATTTTGTTCAGGTCCTTGCCACAAAGAGGCAAAGCAGTAGGAGGGAAAGAATTCTCACTTGGGTGATATCCTAGACCCCAGCATGTGGGAAGTTACTCCGTTCTGGCTAAGCGCCTTCCTAACCTCGATGTGTCTGTAGATACCTAATTTTATATCTCGGTAAGCAAAGAGGAGGGGAAATCTGGCTGCTGAGTGTGTCGTTGTCGGAGCTCCCTCAGGAAACACCTGTGTAACTGCACTGCAAAGCAGTGCAAAAATCTCTCTCGCCATCCAGAGTGACCATCTCTCAGCAGTCCTGGTCTGTATTCTTCCTGGGGTCCCTCAGGGAAGAGGATCAGGCAGAGCATTGTCCACATGAGCTGTTCTGGTGACAGCTGCCTACTTCCAGAGAGGAGGCATCCTTTCCTGAGGATCCTACTGTCTTTTGCACGTTGAGTTATGTATCACGTAATAGTAGATTGCTACAGTCTGCTGTGAAAACAGTCTTTTTTGCTTCTTCCACTTTAAAGATTCGTTAGACTAATAAAATCGATTGGAAATGGCTTGGGTGGGAGAGGAAAGGAAAATAAGCAGAAAATACCTTTTCAGTCTCAACAGCAGTAGATTGATCTGTGTATAATACTGTGAATAAGAAGAAAATCTGTATCATTAAGGCTTGTATTCCTTGGACAGCAGTGTTGGAGCACTTGGTATTTTTTACTATATCGGGGTATGATGTCCTATAACCCAAATAATTCATATAGCATCACTCCATTGGTTTAAATGGAACTAGTTTCAAGTTTTACATCAGAGTGTTACGGTCCTGGGGTTTTTGTTTGTTTAGGGTTTCTTGACTGGGGGGGGGAAGGGGGTTCATAGCACAAGAACACTTTGAATAGCATTCAAAAATACTGAACTTACTTCTTGTTTCTTTTCCATAGCTGTATAGATAGTCTGACAGTTCTGCATGCTGTCTGTTTATAAAGTAGATTTGCACTTGATTTTGCACTCGTATGATGATTTGTATTGCATATCACGCTCCAAAATATTATTATAAACTGCATGGGAATCCTTACATTAATTCCCCTACTCCTCAATAAATTATTTTACCTATATTCATCTTTATGCTTTGAAATGTACACAGAAAGTATCAAACAATACCTTGTATGCCACTTAAAATGGAAGAATGTATTGTCCTTAGTAAGTGATTCTACTATGCAAGACCCTATAGTTTATATAAGCCTAAAAAAGACTTGAATCAGTATTTTTAAAAATGAGCATCTTACAATTAGGATGATGAGTCTTTATTTAGGTACCCAAATATGTGATTTTTAGATGCATTTTGTTTAAGACTTGAATCGTGAAATTACGAGCTTACTTTTAGGCATCTCTCTATTTTTTTAGTTTTCACTTAAAAGCTTTAAATACTGCCTAGTAATTTTGGTACACAAAATAAAAATATTTGAGTAAAACTAATTTCCTGTTTTACGTGGCTTCCACTAAGGTCTGCTGTTTCTTTTTAAATATTTTTTATGTTTTGTAATGCTTATCTTTTGCAGGCCATTAGGATCTGAAAATCTGCTTCTTAGAGGAGCCACTTTAAAGAATACAGAAAAAATCTTTGGTAAGTATTTCTATTGATTATTTAAATGGACGCCGAAGTAATAAGCAAATGTCAAACAGAGTCACAACCCTACAGTTACTACTGAGCATATGATTTCTGTTGAATAACTTGATTTACAACTTTTTAATAAGGTTTACTGTTGCTATAATTGCAGTAAAGTAACTATTAATGATGTACAACAACTATAGAGATTTTTGGGAGGAGGATTTTGTAGTTTAGTCTTCAAAGATTAGTGAAGATGACTCAACTTCTTCATGTAAATATATGGCTTTTGAACAAGCACTGTGAATTAATGTTGTTGTCCCAAAGCAGTTAATGAGCCTGTTGAGAAATTTTAAATTTGTCTTGCTCATTTGTCAAAACAAACAAAGAAAAAATTGTACCCCAACCAGATATAAGTATGGCTGATTAAAAAAACAAACAAACAAACAAACCACTTAAATGGTTCCTGATCAAAATGAAACTTTCTGCTAGCCAGTATATTTTGTGTGTATGAATTGTCTTCATTCCATCGAAAATTTTTAATATGTTAGCAGAAATAGGAAGCACAAACTAAGATACCTTTTTTTTGGAAATTCTTCAAGAAAGCCTAGTGGGAGTCGTAGTTCCATTGTAACAAGCCACTCTTTGCTGGTGACAAAAGGGACAAGGATCCAAGTCATTCTCTATCATGTACAACTTCTGTACTCCCAAGAAAGAAGATCATAGATAGCTAGGAAATACTGAGCCTAAAATACCAAAATCTTGCAACTTTTTCTCCAAAAAGGGTGTCAGAAGTATATATTAATTTAAACTTGCTCTCTTTGCTTTTAATTGTAATCTAAAATAGATGAACTAATATAATTAGCTTGTAGTAAGTATTTTTGTAAACTTCAGAGGATGGTTTTAATATTTCTGTTATCTTGTGTGTATTGGGCAGAGATGTTCCTAATATGAGTGGTTGTTTCTAGTCTGTCTAACACATCCAATGTTTGCCATTACTGCAGCACAATGCATATCCTAAATTATTTTATTCTAGCAATGTACAGGTGTGCTGGTTTGATAAGTGCTTTAAATTCATCTTTTTGTTTACAGCTTCTTTTTGTTGTTGTATTTAATCTTCTGAAGTTTAGTCTTAATCTGTTATCAACAGGAAATTGGTAATATCAAAAGATCACTCTTTTCATGAATTATTAAATTTTCCCAAAGCAAGCAAAATCGATGACTGCCTTTTATTCGTCTTGGATGTATCCTGCAATTTAGCCCTATCTAGATTTGCTTTCTCAATGTATGACTTAGATTCTAAAATGAAAGCCAAAAAAAACCCTTAAAATGCAAGGAGATTTGTTCAAAACCCAGCCTTGGTTTGGCTTTGATACACAGCAACATGTTAGTAATTGGGAACTGTGAGTCTGGAATGGGATGTAAATCCTGTTTAAAATTTCCCTCTAAGAACCAAGATATTAAAGCCATTTCTAGCTTCTGAGTATCATCGAAATCTTTGTTCTTTTTCTTCAGACTACACAGAATTAAAGAAATGACAGAGTATAATAATCTGGTGAATTGTGCTTTCGTTAAGTTATTGTACTGTGCAATCTTTAGTAAAATAAGTTGTCTAATTTCAGGTGTTGCTATCTACACTGGCATGGAAACTAAGATGGCATTAAATTACCAGGCAAAATCACAGAAGCGATCTGCTGTAGAAAAGTAAAATTTTTAATATTTATTTTGGGGGTGGAAAACTACATGTTTGAATGGTGAATAAAAGGGGATTATTTTTTGGGTTTGTTTTTTGAGAAAAGCGTATGTTTCATTGATTTAACTTAAAAAAGATGTATTTTTGTGTATCATTTTTTACTTATGAGTCATATAACACCATATAAGTGAGATTCTCAATATTGAATTGTTATGAAATGTTTTAAAAAGTGCTGCCGTAATGTAATGCTTACCTTTTGAAAAGTTGATGTGTTTCGCTGTTCCGGAACACTTTGCTTTCACTGGTTTGTGTACACCTACTGACAGTTTTCCATGATTATGTGCTTCAATTTTCTAACTTTCCTTTTCACTGCAAGTAAGTCTTGAATTTAGTAAAAAATTACTCTCTTGATGCACTTCACTTTGGATCAACTGCAGTAACACAAAGCCTGTCTGGGGCAGGTTTTCCATGATGTAGCTAAAATTGAAAGTTCCGTATAGGCATATATATTGGGAAAGGAAGACACTGCTATCCTTAAGGGATGAGCTGACATTGGTTGCTTACTTTTTTTAATATAGAGAGGATTATTTTCTAGTCTTCCTCTGCTATCTGAAATCGTCAGCTCTGAGTAAGGTGTTCAACCTTGTGGAAAAAAAAATGTCATTGATTAAGGCAAGATGTACTGACCAGCTGACAGCCCTTCTCTTACGCAGTGACTGAGCAATGATGATGTGTCTCTTTCTATTGTTATTGATGTATAACCCGTGGCTTTTAGCTCATGCCCATCACTAATGAAAATATAATTTTAAATTTGGAGTGTTCTTGCTCTTTCTTTTTTTTAGATCTGTCTAGAAAGAGTTAAACCATTACAGCTACATCGAAAAATGTTCTTGATAGAACATCTTTATATTTCTATAGAAGTACTTATGTAAGTGTTTTTACATTGGTTCAGGGAAATGGCATAAAAAGTTCTTCAGATAGAATCAAACCAGAATAACTAGGCTTGTATCTGTGCTCTTGTTTTCACTAATATCCTAGGTTCGGTAACGTCACGCACATTTTGGAAACAATTACAGCAGTTAACATTTGAAATAGAAAATGGTCCTCAGTAATAATGGTCCTCTAATATTTTTCTTCATTGGGAAAACACTGTAGAGAAGTTATTTTACATCATAGCAGTGTTAGACTTGCAGCAAATGTTAGGCTGAAGCAGAAGTCTAACGTTTTTTAATAAACTTTCTAGTTTATATGCTAATGGAATATTTTTTACTTTTTTTTGTTTTTTAGATCAATGAATGTATTCCTTATTGTATACCTCTGTATTCTCATCAGTAAAGCACTAATAAATACTGTCCTGAAGTATGTCTGGCAGAGTGAACCATTTCGTGATGAGCCATGGTATAATCAGAAAACAGAGCCAGAAAGGAAAAGAAATCTGGTATGGAAATAAAATAACAAAAAAGTTTCACTAAACCCTTAATTTATAAGAATCCTACTGAAGAGCATATACAGCCTGCTTGCTTACCAGTCCTAAGTTGTAGCTTTTACTTGCTAACAGTGGTGACAATATATTTGTAGAAAGGTTGTAAATTAAATTTTTGCACTTAAGTTGTTATGTGTGAATGTAACTGAGGAGAAAATGTCCGGTTTAGTATAAAAAGCCTCATGAAAGTGTTTTGGAGTTTCCTGTCATTGATGTGAATTACTAAAGAACGGACCTCTTGCAGAGAAACATAGGACTGAAAAGAATCTCACAACTATTGGCAATCGTATAACAGACATGTTCAAAATAATCTGCTGTCAGAATCTCTGTAGAAATACCCCTCAAAACCTTCGTTTCATATAGCCCTGTAACTGTCATGAGCCCTAGAGACCAGCGACAGAGTTGCCAGCGTGCCATGTCGTTAGGGGAGCAAGGACATAGTCCAGAATGGATACCCTGATCATCCGAAGTAATGAACCGAACCCGGCACTGCAGAAACCATAATACAATTTCACTAAATCCTTCCAGTCAGACTAGGGGAGAGCTTCCTTCTTTATCCTAAATGCATGATGAGCACACGCTAGCCAGGCATGTTACAGGTTTCGCATTACCACTGGTAACACTCTCTCAACCTGCTCGGCAGCTTGACTGTACCTCCAACCAGTCTCCACCAGTCAAAAAATCAGGCTAGGTTATGTGCACACATTCTGCTTGTATTGAGAGAAGAAAGGGGAACCTTTATTTATTAATGAAATACTGTCTGAAAGTTATGTAATTTGGTAATCCTTGAATGAGTTACTGTAGTTTTATGGTATTCTGGTAATTTATGAATGTATGTTTTATGGTATTCTGTGTTCTCATACAGGTGTTTACCATTCATATGTAATCACTCATTAATTGCTCTAGAACTTTACAACAATGATGTGTAACTTTACTCTATACCTGTATGTCTGTAAAGAAAAATACGAAGTTAAAACAAAAAAGCTTTTTTCTTCATGCCAAATTAGTTGTGATGTTATAAATCATGAAGGTATACATCCTGTGCTGAACTGTGAGCCATGAAAGGTGTTGCTTACTGTTTGAAAGTTATTAGAAAAAATAACTTGCCAATGTATGTAGTCATCTTTCAGTTTTTGATGGTACGTGAAAAATCAGTATTTTCATCTTGTTTCTTTGGCAGTTTCTTCGAGCTTTTACAGACTTCCTTGCATTCATGGTTCTTTTCAACTACATTATTCCTGTATCCATGTATGTCACTGTGGAAATGCAAAAATTTCTTGGTTCTTATTTCCTTACATGGGATGAGGAAATGTTTGATGAGGACACGGGTGAAGGACCACTGGTGAATACTTCTGACCTCAATGAAGAGTTGGGACAGGTAAATTTCATCGAATGATAAATTTTTCAACTGTTTCTACCATAATTTTTATTTTAAAATTGTCACTTCAATTTTTTTTTTTCAACTTAGTGTGCATTTTCTTTATTGCTGATTAATCTTAAAAATAAGATTTGAGATCTTCGATTTTCAGAATAAAAAATTGTGCTTTCTCAGCCAGTCAGTGGAAATCAATTCATACTACTATATTAGTAAAGGATAAATGCTTTAAGAAGGTAATGATTTCTCTCTATTGACTATAGAGGGACATTATATAAGCATCTGATTTCCTTAGAGTAAAAGTCAGATGGAAAAAAAACCCTTTTTGTCTGGTTAGACTGACACCAAATCTCCAGATACATGTTTCATGCAGTAAAATGATTGACTGTCACTCTCATTTTCCAGAAGAAATTCTATCTTTAGTATTCTGTGTTAAGAAAATTGTCACCTTGACATAGATAAGCACGAACATTTTTTGAAAAAATATTTAGAATCTCTATGAATTAAAAATGTTTCCACAGGCTTTCAGATAAATAAATAAGATGGTGTATTTCCTTGTTTTTGTACAGCCAAACTAGTAATTAAGCTTTTAGGGACACATATCTATTTGGATAAAAGGTGGTACCAAATACTTTATTATTATAGGAGACAGTTGGCACTGTCTCCCGTAACATCCTCGTAGAGAAACAGATGGGTTATGGGCTGGATGAGCAGTGAGGTGGATTGAAAACCGGCTGAACGTCCAGGCCCAGAGGGTGGTGGTCAGCAGTGCGAACTCCTGTGGGAGGCCAGTAACTAGCGGTGTAGACCAGGGGCCGATACTGGGTCCAGTCTTGATCATTAGTGATGTGGATGACGAGGCACAGTGTACCCTGGGGGCCACCCAGCTGGAAAGCAGCTTGGCAGAAAAGGACGTGGGGGTCCTGCTGGACACCAAGTTGAACACGAGGCAGCAGTGTGCCCTTATGGCAAAGGTGGCAAATGGTATGTCTGCGTGAGACAGAGTTTTGCCAGCAGGTCAAGGGAGGTGATCCTGCTCCTCTCCTCTCCTCTGCACTGGTGAGGCCACACCTGGAGTACTGTGTCCAGTTCTGGGCTCCCCAGTACAAGAGACATGGGTATACTGGAGGGAGTCCAGTGAAGGGCCACAAAGATGGCGAAGGGACTGGAGCATCTCTCACGTGAGGACAGTCTGAGAGAGCTGGGACTGTCCAGCCTGGAGAAGGGCGGGTTCAGGGGGGATCTTACCAATGTATATAACTACCTGAAGGGAGGGTGCAAAGAGGATGGAGCCAGGCTTTTTTCAGGGGTGTCCAGTGGCAGGACCAGAGGCAGTGGGCACAGCCTGAAACAGGAGGGTCCATCTGAACATCAGAAAACGCTGTTTTACTGTCACGGCGACTGAGCTGCCCGGGCAGACTGTGGAGTCCCCACCCTTAGAGATAACCGAAACCTGTCTGGATGTGGTCCTGGGCAACCAGTTCTTGGTGGCCCTGCTTGAGCAGGGTGGGTGGACCAAATGACCTCCGGAGGTGCCCTCCAACCTCAACCGTTCTGTGATTCTGCTATGAAAAATAACTTACTACTACTAAATTTGTGTCGTCCCTAGAACGGGACCCTCATCAGTACTTGGCATTATTAGTATCAATCCAACGAACTAAATTTTGCTTCTACATTTTTGAAAGACACTATACATTATATTTCTAATGAAGGCTTTGATTGCAAATCCTTATTTGTGGTTGTAGTAAGTGCTATCATAGTGATATACACACTTTATTCCTTTTTTCATGTAACGGGTATTGATCCCAAAGCAGCGCACTGAATGAATAAAAGACCTTTGCTTGATAGCATTTTGTATCTTGTATAAATGTATTACAAAACTGAATGTAGGAGTTGAGATGAAAGAAATCAATATAAATCCTGCCCACTTTGAAAAAAGTTGAATATGGGTATTGTGTCCACAGATAACAAACCACTGGAAAATTTGGAAACTTGCATTTCAGATTAATGAATATTAGAAAAGTCAGTCTAGGAGGAAAGTTCACATATTTAGTAACTTCTCTTATGACTGAGAGCAAAAATCTGGGGGTTTTTATTTTGTTTGATGCGCTTGATAAACGTTGAGGTTTGTTAAACAGTCTGCCGAATGTTAACTAATTGCCTTACTCCCAAAGCTTAATTCCTAACCTTACATATAATGCTCTCAGTTTATCAAATATATACGTGCAATCTGTATACAATACCTATATCCAATATCCAAAATTGAGCTTCTGCCCATCTGGCTGTTCTGGTTTATAGTTCAGGTTTTGGTGTTGTTTTTGATGTTGTTATCCTTAAATGCTGGGGCTCATTGTAGAAGATAAAATTAATGAAAAATTCAATATTGAGACAAAAGGAATGTTGCCAGGGCAATAACAGTCCCCATGTGTATAACTGTATATGACCATTAGTGCAGAATCCTCATTTAAACTAACGTAATTGTAGTGGGGAAATGTGATACTACCCTAAACACCATTCTGACAGTAACCAATCCGAATCCAAGCACGTACATTAAATAATGATCCCTGGGAAATGGAATTTGTTTGCGTTTTGTTGCCATAAATATCTGTCTTGCAGCAAGAAAGACATTAATAACCAAAAAGGAGCTTGAGAGAAGAGTGGAAGTAGGTTAAACACATTATTTTTATGTATTATGAGGCAAAAGACAGCTTTCCTGATACTCTCGTTTGATAAAATTTTTTGGGGTCCACCTTAGCGTGGAAGATGACTCCCAAAAGGAATTGTTGTCTTCCTTTTCTGAAAGAGCCTGCATAATTATCTTTAAAGGAAGGTGTAACCCAGTAATAATCTCAATTTTGTTAAGAGACCTTGGAAAATTTCTGTTCATATTCCTGCTGTTTTTAACTTGTGCTCATTTGCAGATTGAGTATGTCTTCACAGATAAAACAGGAACATTAACCGAGAACAACATGGAATTCGTAGAATGTTGCATTGAAGGGCACGTTTATGTACCACATGTTATCTGCAATGGCCAAATTCTCCATGACTGTACAGGCATTGATATGATTGATTCTTCTCCAGGAGGAAGTGGAAAGGTGTGATGACTCTTTTTAGGTTCTTCTTTTTTTACAATGAAATGTGAAAATTGAACTGTGCTGATGAAGGCAACATTAGAAATATCCTTGAATTTCACTGACCAAAGTAGATAACTGCATGAAATGCATCACAACATAGACATTGTCCTTTCCTAGAGTAAGATTTAAGGGCTTAATACAAAGTTTCCCAACTTACTGCAGCTGTAAAACTGAATTAAATAAACCCCCCAAAATACAGAACTTTTTCTGGTTAATAGCTGAAGAAATGTAATAGCTGGTTTCCGTTTAACATTAGCTACAGTAGGGAAGGCAAGGCAGGAAACTCCTCAAGGGGGAGAATGAGTGCTCGATGCAAGCGCTTAGTCATTACTAAGTGAGGATGTGGCCAGAGAATGGTTTATAATCAAATTAAATTACTTCTGAATGTGACTTAATATAGCCACATCTGAAATGTGCTACACACAGCATGTATGTGCTGTGGCTTTCTTGCTGCGTGAAGCGAAGTTGAAAGTTAAGGAGACTTCACATGTCAACTGAGGAGTAGGGTGTTAATTGCCGGGATAATCGTGGCCAAAGGACAATATATTTTTAAATACATCAATACAATCTCATACGTTGACCATACCCTTCACTATGGCAAAACAAGGCCTCTTAAAATATATTGGTGTAATTCAGCAGCCCTATGGCTCTCACCCATGGCCCTCAGAATGTTGTCCCGAGGTACGCTGTGTTTTTATCTTGGAATTACAGTGACACAGTTTGTACTGAACAGCACAGAAGAATATGATTCAGAAACAAAGAGACAGGTAGAACGCAGCCAGGTATCCATGAAATAGAAATCTCCTTCTGGTATCAGAAGCTGTCATTACCAAACCACCTGAAACTTCATAGAAGTTGTTGGCTCCAGCTGCCACAATGTCCATGCTCCTTTTATTTTACATAGCTCTGAGAGGTGTTCAAGCTGTGTGAGTAATTGAAATCTGTAAAGCCTGTTAACATTTGTGCTCCAGGTGCTGTGTCCCTCTTTAGGGACTCAGAACTCCTAAAATTATACCTTGACTAGTATTTAATACAGATTGTTAAAGTTTAAGCAGAAGTAAAGGAAAAAAAACCTTTAGCCACATCTAGGCATTCAGAGGAGGCAGAAGATGCACACTTTTTTTGGGCGTCAGCAGCTTGACTTGCATGGCAGTGCTGGTAGCACTGGCAGCTGTTGAGCAGTTGTGTGGTTACCACTGGGAAAGACTGGGCTCCCCCTGAAGGGCAGGTGACCTGTGACACTGCCTTTATCTGATAATAAATGGCAGTAATCGGTGACATTGCTAACCTTCCAAGAGAAAAGTTTTCAAAGAGATACTTGAAAGCGATCACACATAATGACAACCATTCCTTTTATTTTTTAGGAGAGAGAGGAACTATTTTTCCGAGCTCTTTGTCTTTGCCACACTGTTCAGGTAAAAGATGATGACAGTGTTGATGGATTGAAGAAAAACCAGCTCTCAAGAAGATCTTGTATATATATTTCATCATCACCTGATGAAGTTGCTTTAGTTGAGGGAATACAGAGGTATGTGTATAATCAAGTATTACACTTTTTTAATCTAGATATCTCATCACTGAAGTTCAAAATTGTTTTCAGTACAAAAATCATAATAACAAACGCTAAATCATCTAGAACTGATGATTTTCTTAACATACAGTCATGATTATTCATATTTATAAATAAAATAAAAACAGTTCGAGGTTGTTTGGGTTTTGGGGGTTTTTTTTGGTTTTTTTTCCAGAAGATAAGCTTGGTCTTAAATCCTTATGACATTCTTAAACTGGATAATTACATAATTGTTGTATTCATTCTTTTGATGTGTGTTTCATTTTACAGACTTGGTTACACCTATCTGAGGCTGAAGGACAATTTTATGGAGATCTTAAATCGGGAAAATAACATAGAGAAGTGAGTGGTTAAAAATATAACAAAATAGACTGATGAGGAGTTTTTCCTGATGTGTTTAATAAATCATTCTTTCTCTATACATTAATTTTTAATTCAGGAAAGTCAGAAATGGTACATTTTAGTAGAAAAATAAATGATCTACTAATATTTATAAGTTCTATATTTTCACTTAGTCTGTTAGTTTGACAGTATATGCAATACGAAATATGAATATAACAACAAAGGTGTGGTGCGAGGTTCATGACCTAATTTAATAGTTCCTAATAGTTTTAGGGACTGTGGGTATTTTTCCTTTGTTATATGGTAAATAATATTTTCTTAACAGAAAATGGTATGTACCCCATTTGTTCTTCACAAATAATCCTTGTAATTTACAGGAAGGTAATATCTATAGAATAAACTTCTATAGCTGGTTCAAAGAAAATTTAAAACAGGTACTGGTTTTTGTCATTTTCCTTTGACATGTAGAATAAATTTTGTAGACCATAATTTGAGTAAAATTTTCAATAACATTTAAGTAGTACAGCTGTTTAATGGGATCTACATACTTTTGAAAATGTTGCCTTACACTTCTGTAGCTGTCTGCTGGTTAAGGATATTGTATGTCTGTGTCTTCCTGCACGTGTGCTCTGCTAACTACACAGGGACTTCTGGACACAAACACAGGAACTCTGCTGTTATTTTTCCCCCTTTTAGGGTAATGTGGAGGATTTTTCCTGAAGGTTACTTCAGACTTTTGTGGCTCAACTCGTAAGAACTGGAGTCAATATAATTTGATGATTTATGAAAACACTATAATTTTTTAGGAATTTTTTTCCAAAGTGCGTCACAGTTTGTAGATATAGGCCTGATCCAGCTCCTTGTTAGAATCAGTTGTAAATTTCAATGAAATGAACACTGTAGCCTTGCACAGGTTTGAATCCCAGGCTGTTCTAAGGACTTAGAACTGAATGATCTAATTAAATAAGCAGATCTATTTTACAAGGAAAATATTAACAGAGGTGAACCGAAGAGATTGGATTAATGATTGGGATGCTTATGTTTCTGCTGGAAAAAGGGGGGCTCTCTTAAATATAAGGAAATAAGTAAGAGAGTAAATGATAAAAGTATATAAACTCATGAATTACACAGAAACAGTACAACAGCAGCTTGTGTTCATTTTTCCTCCTAGAAAGGAAAGGAACATGGGATAAAATCAAATCACAAAATCAATGGTAAATATAAAAAACAATAAAAAGAAATGTTTTTTCACTTGAATAACTTGTCAGTTCACACTTGAGCAAGATTCATGAAATTAGGTGGGCACTTTTGGGAGATAGGAATAGTCAAAATTAGAAGAACATTAAATAATGACTTCTGTGTAAACACCTATGCATTTCAAGTTCTAAGGCTATGCCTAGGTGTTATAGGTAGGAATTTACTTTGGAAGCAGTACAGTGCTCTACTGCAAGGTTTCTAGTCTTAAATTGCATTGACTATGCATCCAAAGATACTTATGAATATCATGCAGACAAATTCTGTTTTAAGTAAGTAGGAGCCAAGGGCCTTTGCTATTTATTATTTGTAACCTGCTGTTTCATTCTGTACTAGTTCCATATTCCATAGTACTCAACATAATTTTCCATGTTAGCAGTCATGTTGTAATTGATAGGCTTGAAGTTGTAATAACCAGTTTAGGGGTCTGTCTGGAAAAGCAGAGTTGTTTAAAAAATATTCTGTTTCTGTTTCAGGTTTGAATTATTAGAGGTTTTGAGTTTTGATTCTGTGAGACGGCGAATGAGTGTAATTGTTAAATCTTCAACAGGTAGGGCTGTCACATTCTGTTTCTTCTTAGCTGTTTAAGCATTAATCACAGTCTGTGTGCCGTTCTTTATAAAAAAGGGAACCGGGTACCAGCATGAGTGCAAATGTTATTAAAAAGTTGGAAGATATCTTTTTGAAGACTTAGTAATTTGGATGGTTTTTTATATATTTGGCCAGAAAGATATATTTGGCCATTTTGAATTCCTTATGCTGTCTCTTTCAGGTGATATATTTCTGTTTTGTAAGGGAGCAGATTCCTCCATATTTCCTAGAGTCAAAGAAGGCAAAATTGACCAAATACGATCCAGAGTTGAACGCAATGCAGTGGTAAGATTGCATTTTATTGATCTATTCAAGTGACATCAGTGTCAAAAAAAAAAAAAAAGTGTTCTCACCTCCTGCTTCATCTGGTAACAGATTTGTCTTCCCAGACTCCGACTTTATTGTATGCCAAAGTGCACACAGGCTGTGTGGGTAGCAGTCTATGTTACTCCCTTGTTTGAGTCTGTCCTCCAGACAGGCTCTCTCATCTTCTAAATGGCAGTTGTGGTGAGATATGAGTGCGTGCACAACTGTATGTTATACCAGAGGTCATCAATTAGCTTTTTAGTATAGCACTGTGGTGGTTTGAATTAACTTTTGAATGAAAGAAAAGTGAAAAACTTCACAAAAATCTCATCCCTGCTTTCAGACCCTAGCCTTAGCAATTGTGATTTGCTGCCTTTGATTGCTTTAAAGCCCTTAAAAGAGAAAATCCATTAGAGCACAGTGTAGCAACAAGTGTGCTTCTTATGGGGAAACAGTGCAGTGATCATGCTTATATTTTTACTTGCTAAAAATGAGCTATGAACTACCTGATGACCTTTAAAAGAAATTCAGAACTTGCTTTTACCTAAAAGATAGTATTTGCAGTTGTAAAATACTGAATTTTGCTGTGTCTAAAAATATGCAGAACCCATTGCAATGGAGTATGACTGCCAGTCTTATAAATAGGATAAAACTTGCTGGCAACCAATACTCGAACTGAAAACAAAGTATTATTACAGGTATGTGAAAAAATACCTACAGTGTTACCTGCTTTTGTTTTGAAAGGAAACTTCAAAAGTCTTTGCTAAAGTGCTTTGCTAAGCTTTACTATATGAAACAGATGTCTGATAATTACAACTGAAGGAGGCTAATGAAACCAAAAGAAGTGTTTACATATCATATCCATCCAATGCCTGTCAAGAGAGAAATCCACACCAACAGCCATTTCTTCATCCTGGGCAATTGGAAATAGGGCTGGCTCCTACATGCAGAAGCTTCTGAAAGAAGATACAGGCAGCCACCTGGCACCTGCCCTTATCAATAGCAAGAGTCAGGCAGCTTTTAAATAATTCTCCTTCTTGGGTTGGTAATAAGTAACTATACAAAAACCCACTGGATTAAAGTTTATGAAGATAAAATGCCAGTTAAATGTTGTTGTGAGAGGCAATATATTTGAGGTGGCAAAACTTCCCTTCTGTGTTATAGCAGCTTTGTCCTGCCTTACAGTCTACGTACCCTGTTTCTTACTCATCACACAGTCCAGAAGTCTGATCCAGTCTGAAACACCCACAGCTAAAGTCTAGTTTTCACTTGACTGAAATGGCACAGTTGGATTTTCACTTTCAACACTCTCTGTGATATTTTGTCCCTGTCTCTGCTGTAACACAGCATCAAAATCAGACTCTGCAGAGCTACTATTTATGTTATTGTTATTTATTCTGACTCATCCTGCCTAATTATACACATAGCAAAGGAAACCTTTACCTTGGCTCCCCTTTCCCTGGTGATCTTATACGTCCAGTTGGGTCGCTGAGCTGTTTCTCTTCTGGAAGATTGAGGTTTGTCCCTCAGGTTGTAACTGCTTCCAGGGGAGCACAGAATCAAGCTGACCCACATTCTAGTCTATACTATACTTCGCTAGTCTATACTATACTCACTTCGCTATAGAAGTGAGTAGTGTGACTCTTCATGTTAATAGTAAGTTCATGGCAATTTTTCAAATGTTCAAGTGTAAACACCAGCAAGAAGTCTAAAAAGAGTTTTGCAAGAGAAATTTTGGTTTTTGTGATTACATTCTTTAGGAGGGACTGCGAACGTTGTGTGTTGCATATAAAAAGCTCACAGCAGAAGAGTATAGCAATGCACAGAAGCTGCTTCAGAACGCAAAGTTGGCCCTCCAGGACCGGGAAAAGAAACTGGCAGAAGTGTATGAGAAGATAGAAAGAGATTTTATTTTACTTGGTGCTACAGCTGTTGAAGATCGGTTAGTATGTTTCTTATATTTAGTGATGTTACCAAAGTAGTTGGAGACTCTCTTGTGTCTTTTATTCTGGATTAGAGATTTATTTGAAAAACCTTGTATTTAAATCAATTCCATAATCTTAGCTTACTAAAGTTACACATGGTAACTTTATAATTCAGTAAGCTAGTAACAATAGTTAAGTGTACAAAAATCAGTCTATTCAAACCATTTACATGCAGTTTATGTAATACCTTGTGGAACAAATTGTAGGGAAAAGATTTGGAGGAAAGAACTACAAAAAGGGTATTGAGTAGATGAAGGAAGAATCTTTAGATCGTAAAAAAATTCAAAAACTGTCTGTTAAAACTGGGAGGTAACTTTAATAACTCAGCAGTACTTCACTGTTTGATGTCATTAGCTGAAAGCACTGAAAATGTTTTAATTGAAGTACTTGTCTGGGGAATGAAGCATCTTGTCTTTTAGGCTATGTAAATAAAAGGTGAGCCTTTGAGCACTTTGAAAGTGTCAAAACTAATTATTTATAATGTACTACTCCCATAAACATTTTTAGATTCACACCTTGAGGAAAATTCTTAGATCTGATAACTTTTATTTAAATTTTTTATTTGGTTATGGAAACCTCTCAGTAAGGACCTCTCAAGCAATCTATCAATGTATGTTGTCAATTGACTTCCACAGACTACAAGAAAAGGCTGCTGACACTATTGAAGCACTCCAGAAAGCTGGAATTAAAGTTTGGGTTCTGACAGGAGACAAAATGGAGACTGCTGCAGCTACTTGCTATGCTTGCAAACTCTTCCGGAGAAATACACAAATACTTGAGCTAACCACAAAGAAAATTGAGGAACAGAGTTTACACGATGTGCTTTTTGACCTAAGCAAAACTGTCCTAAGACACAATGGCAGCTTAACCAGGGATACTTTCTCAGGGTAAGGAAGAAGTTGAATTTTCAAGCCAGGAATGGTATTCTGTGCATTTCATAAACAATTAAATGATTGATTACCTGAAGAGCAGCAACATGCTATGTTTCAGTTTCTGTTGTTAAAGTGTGAATTACTGTAAGGCAATTAAGTATGATTGTTCCACATAAGTTTAAATTTTCACAGTCATAGTTCTTTATCTCATTTCTGGTACTGCTTTAACTGTTAAAAGAAAAAAAAATGCAGCTGATGTTGTAATTCTGTATTTTTCCACTGCAAAAATATTTATTCTTGGAAAAACTATTGTCAAGCAAAATACTGTTTCTGACTTTTAAAAAGTAGGCAGATATGATATATTCCTGTAATCAGAGTTAGTACGTGATGTGACTTTCTTGATAAGACCAAGACCACAGACAGCAACTATATATGGCCCTTTTTCTAGGGAAGATTATGCTACGTTTACAGACAGGTGACAGGCAACAGTGTACCACCAAATCTTCTGGTGTGCGTAAAAATTCAAGTGCCCTAAATTATGAAGAAATCATTGACTTCTGTGTATTTGCAATACACATAGAAGGATAGGTATCCCGTGTACAGAAGTGAAACATAACATGGAATAAGATAGAAAATGGCATTAAAAAGAAAAAAACCTGGTAAAATGTATATTATGCTTCATACAGGTAGTAAATTAGGCTATTTATTTGAAGCTTCATAGCTGGTACACATTACTTGCTCTTTTTTCCACTGTAAAAACCTAAGGATTGGATTCTAAGTATCTCTGTCATCTTAGGATGTTAAGAAAAGTTACTGGTCTTCCGGACATAATGGTGCATATTTGATTTGTTGTTCTTTTTAATATGGAACCAGCTAGCAAGTACGTTTTACATGCTTTTGTAATAAGTTTGCAGTACAGGAACAACAAGCTAACAAGCGTTTGTCATATCATTTTAGCAGAGACTTTCTATAATTTTTAGCCTTACAGCTTGAAACTCTGGGCCAGAGCATTTTTCTTAGCTCTCCTTACACTTTTAAGCCCCAATGGTCTAATCAAGAGCACTTGCATATTCAATTAAATAAATCATATTTCTCAATGTCATCTGTACCACATTTAGCTTAAGTCCCACAGGTCTTACAAGGTATATTTAAACATGGTTGTTTAACTTTTTGTGCAATGCCAGTTTTCTAGACATTGAGACTCATCAGAATTTTTTGTCTTTGGCTCCAGAGTTGGAGAAAGTGCTAAGATAGTAATAGCAGGATTCTGCCTGGATGTTCAAATTCAGGCTGAAAATCTTTCACTATAATACATCAAAGATGCAGTACGCCGCCTGAATGTTGTACGGTTTTGGTTGATATCATTGTATACCAATGGTGTTGCCCTATTTGTGCTAATCGTAACAAAGTGCTGAAAGTATCTGTGAACTAAATACTAAATATGGTTTACAGTACTTTATTTGTCAAAAATAGCTTGTGTTCTAGTAGTGAAGATGGAGGGGAATGCTTAAAATACATTACTATTAATAAATACCATGTTTTCCTCACAAACGTGGGTCCTGGTGAAACCATGTTTGTTGAAAACCCATGCCCAGTAGTACAACCTTGAAGCACTGAAACTAGAGGACAAATAAACCGCAGCGTATGTTTAACCAACACTCACTGCTGAGCTGGAGCCCGAGGCTGCTGTGTTATGCCGGCAAATGCGAGGGTGCTCCGAAATAACGGGTTTGGATGCCGCAGCAAACCGCTCTTGGAGTGCGGGCCGTCTTCCCCTGTGGCTCACCATGTGTTACTGCGGTGAACTGTGCTTCCAGTGACCACGGTTATGCTTCTAGCAACGCCCAGATTGTTACGGGTATACCCATCAGAGATTAATACAGAAAATAATACATTGTCATATTCTAGATAACGCATATAGTTATTATATTTTAATATTATAATTACAGGTATGCCTGTATCGGACTTAGCTGCCACCCTAAATGCAAAGTATACATACTGTAAATGTAGACAGTAGCCTTATCTCTCTGGGCCAGCAAGTCTCTTTTAGGCATTTCCTTCAAAGCATGATTTATATCCTTAAACGTAGACCCTTGGAAAAAAGATTACTTTCCTCATCGAAGTACATTTCAGAGGACCAAAGGCTTTTTCCCCGTAACTTTTTTTCTCTATATTATGGGATGTGCCACAAAATTAACTTTATTCCTGCAACACAGTTTACCTCACAGCAGTTCTTGGAGCCCTTTCAAAGCAAACTGAAAGGTCAGTAATTATACACTCATACTCACTGGTGAAGTTATTGAGGTATCAGATTTCTGTCTTAGAAATGGTGAAGCACTGAATATTTTCAACATAATCTAGAATTTTAAAATGTCATAAATAGCAGTCCTATACAAGGAATTTCCTTTAGAAGTGTATTAATTTTTCAGTATTCCATAGTCATAATTTTTTCATTAATTAATTTTCACAAAAGAGCTATTGCCAGATTTAAAGTATGTCTGAGAATTTTACAGTGACTCTGAGTTTATATTTTATCCCTGAACAGACTTTCAACTGATATGCAAGATTATGGTTTAATTATTGATGGAGCAGCATTATCATTAATAATGAAACCAAGACAAGATGGGAGCTCTGGTAACTACAGAGAGCTCTTTCTTGAAATTTGCAGGAACTGCAGTGCAGTATTATGCTGTCGAATGGCACCTCTGCAAAAAGCACAGGTTTGTATTTCATTTCATAATTGCTTGTTAGATGTGCACATATGTAAATATTGAAAGTTAATACTCTGTATGACTTATCATAATAACTTAATATGTTACCATTCACTTTTCTATCTTTGTATCCACTAAAATGTAAAAAGCAAAAAAAAGGGAGAGGGGAGAATTTCTACTGGCAAGCAATTTAGATAATGGTATGCTAAAATGGCACCCAGCTGTGCACCTGAATTTGCTTTATGTATATATTGTGCAAATTTTATGGTTGGTACATACTGATAAATGAATATATTTAATGAACTGAGCTAATTGCTTCCTTTTTAACCTAACAAGCTTTGAATAGTCTACTGTCTGTTGATACTACAAGAACCTGCATTATTTATTACTGTAGAGTGATATTTCTTCTCTATTTTTAACATAAGTGGGAAGCCAAGAAAGAAGAATCCAGGCAGAAAAATGTGTGCATTATCATGTTGAAGTACTTCTTGACTGTTGTATACTAGTTTGTATCAAATAAAAACATGTCCTTCCATTACTGAAGCAACTCAATGTAGCTGAGGAAGTTCTCAAGGAAACAAACACTGGAATAAACACTTCTTTTTTCCTTTCAAACTGTCATGTCTTTTCCTCAGTGCTCAGGTACAGCATATGTAGCCCTTATTAGTTTGAACAAATGTATTTAGCTAGCACTTTTAACTGTCTAGAAGTTTTTAGTTACAGCTGACTCGGTACCAAATTTACAGAGGTGGTCATTTATAACGGACAGATTTGAAGTCAAATTTTTGGACAGTTTCTATGGCAAGTGTTTAAACCTATACAGAGTCCTATTATCTTAAAGAGTAAGAAAAAAATTCAGCACAGTTAAGAAAGCAGAATCTTTCAGTCTTTAGTTTCAGGATTTCTTTGAAATTGTACGCTTTGTCTCTGGAACCCTTTTAATTTATTAATGCACTTACACAGCATTAAGCAATCTCAACACCTTCCTTTCTTCTGCTTTTCCTTCCTCCTGTCCATCTCTCAAAATAGTTTGGAAGTATTTGAAAAATGTTATTTTATATTCGGAAAAAATACTTTTAGTATGAAGAAACTACTGTGATCTTTATGTATCGTAGTTGCATTGGGTAATACTGTTTTTGCGTCCCTTCACAGAATTTCTTCTGTAACTGTGTTAGTCATTTTTAATTAATCATATACTCATGCAAAATGAGCAAACCATTACAGAGAAGAGGTTTTTAACACTATATTTTTCCAGATTGTAAAATTGATTAAGTTATCGAAGGAGCATCCTATCACATTAGCAATTGGTGATGGAGCAAATGATGTCAGTATGATTCTAGAAGCACATGTTGGTATAGGTAAGTGTGCTTTTTAGAATATTAATTCAAGTGAAGTGACAAAAAACATTTACTTCTTAAAAACAGGCAGTCTCAAAGAATCAGGTTGTACGTTTTGTAGACAACTATTAGTGAATTTACCCCAGAAATTTTGAGATACAGTGGTGATCTCTTATTAGATCAATGTCATAGCATTTTTATATATTTTTTTCAAATAATTGTATCTTTGAAATAGGTTTTCAGTTATTAAACAGCTTCATCACTTTTTTTTAAAGGAATCATTGGCAAAGAAGGTCGTCAAGCAGCAAGAAACAGTGACTATGCAATACCTAAATTTAAACATTTGAAAAAAATGTTGCTTGTTCATGGGCATTTTTATTATGTTAGGATATCTGAACTTGTGCAATACTTCTTTTATAAGGTAGGAGAATGCTTATTCTAATTACATAAATCTCAAAAACTTACATGGTAATATCTAACTATAGCTAACGTAGTCAATGGTACAAAAAAGCAATAATTCCATAAAGAGATTTTGTTGAGTGCCGGATGCAAAGCTGAAACGGGATTATTGTTTTTATCCAGGTCATGAAGTGAAATAGCTTTTATATAGATATGTTCTGTAATCGATGGTACATTTAAAAGCAAAATTTGCCTTGTCTTTTTTTTTTCTTTTTTTCTTTTTTTTTTTTTTTTTCTCTCTTGTATCTCATCACAGACCAGTCTACTTATTTTCAGTACCTTCTGAGTTCTTTCTACAGTGGCCTGTTACATCAAGTTGGAAACAGTGTTTGAGAACTTAGCATAACTTAATTCACATTAGTTTCTAATTTCATTAGGATAGTGTAGATGCAGAAAGTTTATAATGTGCATCCCCCTGTTTAGATGGTTTTGTTATGTCTTAATGTTGGGATCCAATCAAAGTTATTTCAGTAAGCAATGGAAGATTATAGAAAGGAACCTTCAGAAGATAATTCAAGTCTTAGTGTTTGACAATATGCATAATTAGGAGAGGATGAAGTTTGCGGTCACGGCTAAAAACATCTTAAAGTTACTTTGCTGGGAACCATGCTAACCAGAGTATCCATGCTTGCTTCTCACAGTTCGTGCCCTGCTGTGGATTGTACCTAATTTGCCTTCCCTTAACTGATCTGTGCTCCTGGATCACAAAATTCATTGCCCTTGAATTTTGAAACTGTAGCCTTATAAGTTTGCTTTCAAAATATTTTAAGTATTTTTCTTAACAGTACTACTGTAAGATGAGAATGTTGATGTTTAATGTATGCAGCTCTTTCTCCTGTTCCTGCAATGTTTACTATTACGAGTGTTGTAAAACTGATATACATAGCTATAGTGTTGTACAGCATGTGAATTAGTGCTTGTATTTCACTTGATGACTGTGTCACTTTGTCTTTCAGAATGTGTGCTTCATTTTTCCTCAGTTTTTATATCAGTTCTTCTGTGGGTTTTCACAACAGGTTAGTTGTTCTTTTTCCCTCACCGCTACATTTTCTTTTTTGGCATCGTTGTGGTTTAATCTCAGCTGGCAGCTAAGCACCACAGAGGTGCTCGCTCGCTCCTCCCCACCCAGTGGGACGGGGGAGAGAGTTGGGAAAAAAACCCCAATTTGGGCGTTGAGATAAAACCAGTTTAATAGGACAGAAAGGAAGAAAACAATGATGATGATGATCATGATGATATTAATAATAATATGACAATGATAATAAAAGGATTGGAATACACAAAATGAGTGATGCACAATGCAGTTGCTCATCACTCGCCAACTGATGCCCTGTTAGTTCCCGAGCAGTGATCCCCCCCCCAGCCAACTCCCCCCAGTTTACATACTGGGCATGACGTCACACGGTATGGAATACCCCTCTGGCCAGTTGGGGTCAGCCGTCCTGGCTGTGTCCCCTCCCAGCTCCTTGTGCCCCTCCAGCCTTCTCGCTGGCTGGGCAGGAGAAGCTGAAAAATCCTTGACTTGGTCTAAACCCTACTGAGCAACAACTGAAAACATCAGTGTGTTATCAACATCATTCTCATGCTGAACCCAAAGCATAGCACTATACCAGCTACTAGGAAGAAAATTAACTCTATCCCAGCTGAAACCAGGACAGGCATTTTTTGTAAAAAAATGGATACTTTAACACTATGCCTGTTCAGCTGAGAAAATTTCTATGTTAGTTTACACATTGTAAAAAGAACATCGCTTTTGGTTCATATAGTTGGCAATGGCAATGGCAGTTAAGTTACAGAAAGCAATTTTATGAATTATCATAAAAGCATTGTTATTTCAAAGTCAAAGAATACAGGAAACCAGAATTTGGCAATGCCAATGCAAAATGAAGGGTCTGTGGGAAATGTGGAGTCTGTTAGGTTTAAGCTTATTGAATGTGGACAGAGGCAGTCCTGAAAGATAAGTAATTGAACTAGTTATTCATTTTTAGAATTTGGAATAAAAAAGGAAGAATAAAATAGTTTTCTCTGGCATGTACAGTATGAATTGCAAACTTCAGACAAATAGTGGCATCACTTAGTTGAAAAGAAAAAATAAACACAGAAAGATAGAGGAAAAGTGAGCTGCTGCTCACCAGAAAAGTGCCATTGTTCAGGATAGGATCCAGTATTCTCCTTTCTAAAATTTTGTTTATTTACTTTTTCCTCTTGCTCTCATCTAATTTGTGCAGAAAAAATCTACTACTACTTTCTTCTGAATGAGGGAGCAAAAACCAAAGGAATGTTTTCAGGATTAAATTGGACAAGAGGAGGATTTAATTGGGAGAAAATAGTACTGTTGCTCTGAATTTGTGGAATGTCTCAAAAGAAAGCTCCAGGAGGAGTAAAAATGGCAGAACTATTTTTTTCATCTGTTTTGCTTTTAATTTCAAATGATCACTGAAAACCTTGTAGGTTTTCGTCAAGCATTATTAGGATTTAGATATGAAAGTGTGTGTTGATGGAAAATTTAGTTTAATTTCCTTTTCTTTTAAGTGCTAAATGTAACTCTGAGTCAGAAAGGCAGGTTTGCCAGCAATTTTTACGGCATAAATGATCACCCAATAGGTTTTGGGAAATGACTCTTTATGGGGTGGTGCGGTAAGTTCGAGGGCTAGTTACAGTGATGATACATACACGGAAAAGTAGTTCAGCGTGAAGAAGAATCAAAGACACGTTGGGGTGTTTCTTTGTACAGCTCGTTGCAGTCACCTGCAGCTGAAGAACCTCTGGAGCACTCCCCCTTCCGCCCTGCATGTCTCCGTGTTGTATAGCCATGGAGGAGATAAAAGGGAGGTGGATGTGCCAGCGGGGAATTTCTGCCTCTACAGGAATCTGCTGCTGTTCAGTTTAGGTGGTTTGGAGTTGGTCTTACACTTGTAACAATAGGAGGGGCTGGTGTGTGGACCAGACTATTAAATCAATATTTTAGTTGATCTTTTGTCTTCCAGATGAATGGGGTACAAGTGCAGAGTTGTGTCTGATATCAGTTAGCAGCTGTTCAAGGATATTTGCCTCTGTTGTGAAGGGATATAGTTTTGTTTTTTCTGAAGAAGTTGACTCATTCGTTGTAAATCAAGTGTCATGCAGTGGATCATGTTTCAAAATTAAAACTAGCTGATTTAATTCTTTTCCATCTACAGACTTTATACGATACTGCGTATCTAACACTGTACAATATCAGCTTCACTTCCCTTCCTATCCTCTTGTACGGTCTAATGGAACAACATGTCAGTGCAGACACACTCAAGAGAGAGCCTTCCCTATACAGGTAAAATTAATACATTATGCCCCAAAGTTCAGTTGTGGAATCTATCTCTGTTATAACCAAAATCCTCAGGATTTCTGTACAAGGTTGCAGTAGAACATCACATACACTGCAACAGAAAGGTTGAAGACCACATGCACAGTCTGTAAACTACAATAGATATGTGTGTATTTTTGCATGTATGTTTACATATTGCAATCCACACCATTCATTTGCTACAGTAGTGAGCGAGAGCAAAGTAGAAATTACTGTTTACAAATCTAAATATGATTTATTTTAGTACTCTCTATTTCCTCTAGCCGTGGGAAACAGAAGTATTTTAAAAAGAGAAAACATACTGTTTCTTCTATATACATGTTTTGTTCCGAAAGAAAAGAGGACTAAGTGGTAGAGCATTGTATCATAGGATGTATTCTGTGTGGTGTCCAACATTGTCCTCTGCATATTGTTGACTCACTTCTGTGCATTTAAATTGTAACTGGTTTAGATTCTTAGCCACTTGAAATGCAGTTCTTGCCAATTAACTGCATGTGGCCATCTAAATTAGGAACAATGCCCAGTTTTGATTCTTGTAGCTGCAAAACTAGTACATTTTAGAGAGTGGTAGCAGTAGATAATCCAAGGGAAAACATTTTTTTGAGAGTAATATTAGATGTCCAAAGGTTAATCAATGCAGTGATATGTTTTTACCTCTGAAATTGAAAAGGAATACAAGATATTACTGTTGAAACCCAGCCTCCCACAGCCCCCATTATTTTTTTCCTTTCTATATTAAATATGTTTTTGGTTTAGAAATGGTCATTCAAAAGATCTTTTTGGGTTTTGAAAGCTAGCAGAGGCGATTCAGTCAAAAATATTTGGGTTTTGATATGTAACAGAGTTTATCGCTAAGCTGCCTTGGGCAAGAGTGCAGTTGTTCTGGGCCACATGAGGCTATTGTTAGCCACATATGGTTTTGCACTGCATATTGGTAATCTGCGGGGAGAAATGACTTTATATGGTCATCAGACAGTCTTAAAGTGCATATGGTAAAAGTATTTGTTGGTAATAAATGTTTCTGTAGTTCAGGGTTTTCATTTAACTGTGTTCTAATTTACTCTGATGTGGTTTATGCTATATGCCAAGTTGATATATACTCATTCTGTGGTGAAGAACTAAAGTTGTAATATTTAAATTTTTCTGTAATAAGAAAATGCATGCTAGTGAACAGTTCTATTGTTGACCAATCCCTGTATTTTTTGTGGGAAAGCATTCAAGAAATCCAATTGGACCTGAAGCATCAACTCAACTGCAAAATCCTTATTTCGCATGTTCCACATAAAATTAATATTTTGTTTTGTTACAATATTCTGTCTAGAAGTGCCCCATGGGAAATAAAGCAAAGTCTCCAGGGACCTCTAGTGTTTCCATTTAAAATCTACAGTGGATCATCACATGCACAGCAAATACTGGAAAACAGATACCTTCTGTAAAAAGATTGAAAAGTAAATGGGTGCAGCACAGGGAAATTTACCATACAGTTGAAATAAGCAGAATTACAGACAGCAGTTAAAAGGGTTTAGTAAAAATTAAATTAAAAAAAAACAAAAACAAAAAAAAACAAAAACAAAAAAAAACCAAAGAGGAGACGTTCAGGAAGGATTTGGATGTGAAGTGGTAGACAGTTGTCTTGTGGAGATGTGGTGGTTATACATGTAATCTCTTAATTGTTTTTCTTTCAAAAAACCCAATGAGAGTGATATCATTTTTCTAGGATTTTTGAACATGCAGATAATGAATGTGTGTATCTTATTTTACACAGAGATGTTGCCAAGAATGCTTTGCTGCGCTGGCGTGCATTTATTTACTGGACATTCCTGGGAGTGTTTGATGCTGTGGTATTTTTCTTTGGTGCCTATTTCTTGTTTGACAACACAGTTGTGACCAGCAATGGACAGGTTAGTGTTGGATTTGATCAGTCAATCAGAAGTAATTTTTTTAATGTTGATTGTGCTATGAACAGAGTTTTAATTGTTTTGTTCAAGATTTCCAGCACAGCTGATAACTGTTTTATGAGTTATGGTGAGATAGATGGGTTATCTGTTTAGCAAAGTCCAAACTATGCAATAGGAATTCTGTGTATCTGTAGAGGCACAGGGCTAGATACAACTTAGGAGAAATATACATAGTAAATTCAGAGTATTCCTTCAGAATTTACATAGTAACTTTTCTGTTTTGTGCTTAAAATGCATCTGATGAATATCTGATTAACATATCAAAGGACTCTTGGTAGAGTACTTATGAATGATGATAAAAGAGCTCAAATATAACAAGCTTTTTAATATTTTAATTATTTTTGACATATGGCAGCTTAAAATAATCTATCTCTACTTGCTTTGCAGTCACATGAATGCAAACTCTAAGACTTTTGCATTTTATTTATTTTACCCATTGATATTTTGGTCTATTTTATTTGTGTGCTTTTTTTTCTTTTTGCTACTTGCTTCTCTTCCTATCCTCAGCTAATGACAACCAGCACTCACATGGTAAGACTATTGTGGATTTGTCGTGATATCCATTTCATCTTTCACTGTTCTTTAATTAAACTGTTAAAGAGCAGTTAAATATTTCCTGTAATTATTTCAAAATATCACTTAAACCTATAGATAGAAATGTTCTTTATTGCTACTTTATAAGTACTTAAAATATAAAGAACTTCCGTAGACTATAAGCTATGTGAGGTGTGGTAGAGCCATGTACTTTAAAAACTAAATAGGCTTTTTGCTTCCTTGCATTTTGTTATTTTGTTCTATGCTTTTTTGTAACCTATATTTTGTTGCTGACTCTCTCTCTGCTATAGAAAATTTATTACAGTTTATGCTATAAAGTACTTGAATGGCTTTAGAAAAGACCCTCAAAATGAGACAGAAAATAAGCTGTGCACAATTTTGTTGCCTATATGTAACGTACATGTTTGCTAGGAATGCAATATTCAAATATCATTAAATACCATCTTTGTGACATTTATCAGGGAAATGAACTTCTAGTGTGTGAGGGAACACGTTGTTAGAAAGAGCTTTTCTAAGGACAGAATGAATTTCCATTAGACATAACTGCACACTGCAGCACTTCTTCTCCTGGTACCATTATGCTCTGTTAGATGTTCAAAATTCTGCATCAGCTTATATTTATAGTCCTGAAAATCAGACTTCTCATACCTGTACACATTTTGTAAATGGTTTGTATTGCAGATGTTCTGACTGGGTTCCTTTTTTAAATTTTAGTCTACTGCTGTTGCACACATTCAATCAAATTTTTCCTGATAAAGCTCTAAAGCCAGACTATTGCCTAATCTCCAAATTTTGCATGTTTATATCTACAACTACATACCCATGTTAATGTTTGATGATAAAATGTATTGTTTGATGAGACATTCTGACTCCTGAGTGTCAGAGTGGGTTAGAAAATTCATCATTATCTAGCAGACATGTTTGTGTGTATGTATAAAACTTACGGATACTGACTTGCAGGTTTAGATTTAAAGGCTTGAAAATGTTAGTGTTCAGGGATACATGTGTGAGTTAGATACGCACATGAATGCTAGTTGGTGTTGATGGTTGTTTCCAAGTATTTAAATTATGCTCACACCTGGAAAAACTCAATGGAAGATTTGAAGGTTTGAAAGGTTTACCACAACAGTATGTTGTTATAGAACAGGGAGAAGGTAGAAAGCAGGGAAGGGGATAAAAGTGCTGAAGGTAACACTAATACTGTAAATAATATAAGATGATTCAAATTAGGTTCCAAATTGTTAAAATGGGTGTTGAAGCAAAAATTTTTAATTCTTCTTTCCTTCCAGAAACAAACTAATCGCCATTGTTGCAAAACTAGTAAAAAGTGAAGAAAGTCAATGTCTTTCACTTAAATTGATGTCTGTGTCAGACTAAAATTTACGTACCATTAAGCTTGCTTCCAAACATAATCCTCCCCCAGGATGTTTCTTAGTATTTAGAAATTTGTTCAAAACTGTTTGCATGCTGTAAAGTCGTATTACTAGAATAATAGAAAAGTGTTCTTTTAATCACTGATATTTACTTCATAAATGCCTGCCTCAGTCATTTCCCGGTAAACAAAACTAAGATGCCAAAGATATATCTTTTATTAATTGTTATTAATTTGTGATATTGCTTTGTACATGGTGTTCCACTTTGGATATGACATCATGGTTGGTGGTGTAAAAACATACAGTCAGAGACCAACTGCATAAGGAGGGTAAGAAGAAAAGAAGGCACCATAAATGTAATTCCAGATTGTAAATGTTGTCTTAGTTTACCCATATAATAAAATGTATTTTCCGTGTGATTTTTTTATTTTAGCATTTGATGTGGAGTGGATTAAATGTAGTCGTTAAGCTGTGTTCAGAGATAGGTAGGAAAACTTAAGTTAAAGGGAATAACAGAGTAGGAAATACAAAACAGCAGGAATGAAGAGAGGTGAGTAGAATGATGAATTGGAACATGGAAGATCAACAAATACGGTCACAAAAGGAGGAGAGGAAGTCTTGGATAGGCTGGGAGCAGAGCATAGAAAAATATTTGTTAATAAACTAAATGTTAGCAAACAGACTTTCAAAAGAATGATTCACAGCCTGAAGACACGAGTGGTATCTTGAGATACTCAATGCTGAAAATACATGGTGAGTTTTTGTAACTCACACCATCCCATATTGCTCTGCTTACCTTTCTCTGTGCCAAATTAGCAGTCCTGGGGAGTCTGGTGTCCCTGTGGCGTGACCTTTTTCTGAGCCAAAGAGATAGGTAGGTGAAGGGTTTGGTTGCAGCCTCATGCTTTCTATCTAGCCTTTTCCCTCTCTAGAGACAGGAAGGTTGTCTCAGCCTTTTTTGTTTAATCTAGCAGCTTTCATTGGAAATAGAGACACATCTGTTCAGCATGCAGAAACTTAGATTAACACTAGGCTTTCTGGGAGATGCCAGATACAGCATGCGAGTATTGTAAAATTTAACTGCAAGAAGAAAGTCAGTAAATGGCATAATTTGAAGTTCCTGAACCAGATTCCTTTCCAGTTTTAACTGCAATGATTTTTCTTAGGGCACACAAAATATTGTAGCGATGGCATGACGCTATGAAATTATTATATTACATATCAAAGTAAAAGGTCAAAATGCTGAAGGTTTTCTACACTTCATCTCGTGTTCTGTACACTTGGTCACACATTAAATAATTTTAAAATCATGAAACAGTTGCTCAGAATAATGAATCTTTCAGCCAGTCTTTTGTTTATTTTTTTAAATGATTTTCCATTCTCAGTTGATCAGATTATCTCAGCCTAGCTTCCTACAGATTTCTGTCTTGTGGCTGGCCGGGGTCTCCATTCAGAGTTTTTCCCACGGCAGCACATTTGTGTGATCACTTGCCCACATGGATCCCCATCATCTAATACTGGGTGAGCTCATATAGAATAATGTAGATGAGAAGCGACCCTGAAGGTGATCCAGTTCAACTCCCTGCTTTGTGCAGGGCTAATTAAAGTCAAGCTGCTCAAGGCTTTGTCTAGCCTTTTTCAGGTTTTGCGTATCCCTGAGGATGGAGATTCCTGGGCAACCTGTTTCAATGTTTTTCTGCCTTTGCAGTGAAAAAATTTCTCCTAATACCTAAGCAGAATTTTTCTTGGTGCCGGAGAGAGGTCTATTCCAGTTCTTCATCTTTGTAGTTGATCTTCAGATCTTTGTGGGCAGCTACTAGGTTGTTCCTTAACCTCCCCTTCGCCAGACTAATTAAGTCCGTTAACCTCTTTTCACAGGAGAGCTACAGACTGCTAACCATCTTGGTTGCCTGCCACTGGATCCTTTCCAATTTTTTTCACGTCCCCCCTGAACTGAGGGGCCCAAAACTGGGCGCAGTGTTCCAGGTTCAAGCTCACTATAGCTGAGTAGATGGGATTAATAACCTTTCTTCAGTGGCCGTGTTCCTCCCAATACAGCTCAGTTTGCCGTTTCCCGTATGTATAGAGAGAGCGCGGTATAGGCTGGTATTCAACCTGGAGTCCACTGTAACCCCACTGCAACTGCCTTTTCAGCAGGGGCATTGCTCGGCCAGTCAGTTCCAATATACGGCATTACTCCTCCATAGGTGTAAAACTTTGCACTTTTCCTTATTTAATTTCATGAGATAACTGTTAGCCCACTTCTCAGATCAGCGGAGGTCCCTCTGGATTGAAACCCTGCCATTCGTTATGTCACCTATTCTCTGGTTTTTGTATCGCCTGGCAACTTGCTCGTGATGTTCTCTCTGTCACCATCCAGGCCACTGACAGAGGAACTCAACAGTAGCAGCCCCAGTTTCAGTCGCTAGCGTGGCTCACTGATTTCCAGCAGCCAACCAAACGTCAAGGACATTGATCACCAAACTTCTGAGTCCAGTGGTTCAGCCAGTTTTCAGCTCCAATAGTCCGCTTGCCCTGCCCCTGCTTCCTTACCTTCCAGATGAGAATGCTGGCTGAGGCAAGTGTCAAATGCCTTGCTAAAGTCAAAATAGATGACATCCACAGCTCTCCCTCCTTAACCCGTTGCTCCCACACTGTTGGCTGCTCCTTTTGTTCCCGAGCTTTGCTGTTAAATGCAAGGAGCAGGTTTTGCTCATGAAGACTAATATCCAGGGTATTGAATACTTAAGCATTTTCTTTAACAGCTTCCACTAGTTTGTCTTAATATAAGTGGACTTATATTTTCCCTTCAAAACAAGGATACCTGTAAATACCCTTTTTGTCACCCTCAACACCTCTCACTAATCCTAGTTTGAGCTGGGCTTCATCTGTGGCTTTGTTCCTCTGTACCCAGGTAATGCTTTTATGCTACCCACTTGCTGCTTGCCCATATTGTCATCTCTTGTAAGCTCCCATTTTGCCTTTTTGTTCGTTGAGAAACCTCCTGCTTGGCCAACTGGGTCTTCTGCTGAAAATCCATGTCCTCCTGCAGGAGAGTTCATGAGATCTCAGCAGTTGTCTCTTTCAAAATGATTCAGGTCTCTTGGGCACCCTTCTCTTTCATGGGCGCAATACCCTGAATCAACCAAAGTCTCTTCTAAAATACAGGGTCCTAACTCTGTTGCTTACTTTGCCAACATTTCTCTGGATCCTGAACCTGGTCATCTCATAGCTGCTGCAGTCCAGGCAATCCTCTGTGACCATATTCACCACCAGTTCTTCCCTCCATCAGCATTAATGATTATTTCTGCCCACTTGAAAAGCTGAAGTGTTTCTGTTTCATTATGCAGGTGGGGAGAAAATCAGCAATTCAGAAGTGTTTTATCTTAAAATGTGTGTTGAACATTTACGTACTTAATGGTTTTGTTGGTTATCACATTCTTTCTTACACTGTTACTCCTCTGTGTAATGTGCTGTTGAACCTGCAAGAGATTGTGGGAAACCAAGGACAGCAGAGAAGGGAGATCAGAGAAAAGACGGTGTCCAAGAAGATTGATGAAATTGCTGCAGTTCATTTGTAAATCTCAGTGATTTGTTAACTGTGCTACACTTGATTTTTATTAAGAAACATACCTGTGAACTAACTTCAGGTTGAGTGCATTGCTTGTGGTTTTTTCCTGTCTGTATGAAGTCTGAGGTGTGTACACACGAGGGCAAGAGACTAAACCAGTTTGCACTGGGTAGATCGTGTAAGAATTCAGTGGTTTTGCTTAAGTGTCAGTTCCTGATACGAAGCAGTACATAGCTTTAAGAGGTTTATTCTGGACAATTCACAAAGTTGTGGACAATATTACCTATAAGTGCTTTGGACCATTTTTTATAGATGTTTGGAAACTGGACCTTTGGAACACTGGTGTTCACTGTGCTTGTATTCACAGTTACATTGAAGGTAAGGTATGCTGTATTTTATCCACTGAAACTTCCTTAGAGCTCGTTTTCGAATTGCTGGTTACTTATATTAATTTCTCTCTATGACCATATGTCATCATATTAGTTTAAATTAAATACAGATTTTGCTATCTCTGCCTTCTTAACTGTGCTTAAAATTGAAAAAGGTTTTTTAGCTAGTTCTGGGTAGAAACCTTCCCTTTTTTCAGATGGTGTCGTTTTATTTCATCTCCTGCTGAGTATTCTGTTGCCTCTACATATTAATAAGACCATATAATCTTGTTTGGTTTTTTTTTTCAGCTTGCACTAGATACACACTATTGGACGTGGATAAATCACTTCATGATCTGGGGGTCACTGGTATTCTACATTATCTTTTCTCTGCTCTGGGGAGGAATTATTTGGTATGAACCCTACTATAAATTGCATTGCAAATGTTGTTTCAGAAACGTAAAGTTGTTACATATTTCACCTTTTTGTCCCAAACAGAATGAAATTTAGCTTTTATAGATTGCAGAACTCCCAATAGCAATCACGTTTTGAAAGCATCAGTAATGCTAATTAGGGAATGCTCAGCTCTTTCACTGAACGTCTGCTAAAATATTGTTAGAGAAGAATATCAGATCTCAGCCTGCCACTGGGGCTATCCCAGCCGTGTCAGTCAAAAGCACTCCAAGGGTTTGCTCAAGGAGCCGAGGCTGCTGATCTGAGGCAAAACATCACAGAGCGGATCACATCTGCGCAGCTCGGGGCTAGCGGGGCGAGCCAGCCGCCTGCTGGGCTTGTCTGGGAGGGAACTGGCTGTAGTGGTCTAAACTGGAGCCGGGGAGTGGAACTCGTGGAAGTTGTGTGGATGGCCGGGAGTCCTCTGCTGGAGCTCAGTGTTGGCCCCTTCTTTAGCGAAGTAGATTTACTGTGGATGTCTGAGCGCCTGCTCGTTCTACTGTTGGTAAGAAGCTTTTTAAGAATTAGTATAACTCTTGTACATAGCTGATTGAAAGTGGTTTGGTTTGGTGGGTTTTTTCTTTTAAAAAATTCTGTGTACTTGAAACTGAAATTTTTGGGTAGGAGGTCAAGTTGAAAGAAGTTCCAAGTTCTTACTATGCGCGATTGCCATCAGGAGCCTGAGTTTGCGTTTCTCACTTGTAGAGCACCCAGTTACAAGGTTAGCTTTCCTAACCTCTTCTGTGGGAGCTGTTCTACTTTGTATGCATAAGTAAACATTTTGAGGCACCAGAGAGAAAGCAGAGACTAACTGTTGCATCATGATTAAGGTGCTATTTAATTTGGAGCAAGGATTTTGTATTTCAGTGTGCCCTTTGCAAATGAGTAACTACTTGTCAACTCCCTGGATATTCAGTAGCCTCTTTTTTTTTTTTTTCCCCCAGTAAGATCAGGTCTCGGTTTCTTCAGCATCAGAATGAAAACAGTTTGCAGAAGTGACGTGTTCCCTGATAATGTTTTCCAGCCAGCCTTGCTGTCTATTAGAGATGTGACTATTTACATGCAGCCGTGTATTTTAATTTGATTACCTTTATAGAACGTAAAGACTTCTGTCAAATTTTGGAAACTAGCAGGAGACTGCCCTACGGGTAGGAGGGCTTTACACTGCAGTGTTGCTACAAACTGTCCATTGATCTTTGCTCTCAGTAAACGTGGCCTCTGGTGCCCATAACTGTACAGTGACGACATTTTAATGACCACACAGCTGCCACGGAGATACAGGGAAACACAGAAGCGCAGGTGGTGAAAGCAGGGGCAGATAATGTGGTGAGCAGGGTAGGGAGCATAGCATGAAACCATCAGAGATGCTTAGGGGAGCTTGAGAGGTATGGAGAGAAGCTGTGGTCAGCGAGCCTTACTCTGAGGATACATTAGAAATGAGTGTGTGTTGGGGACGAGGAGGGAGGTGATGGGTGGGATGCTGAGAAGAAGGGTGGGAAGTGTCTGGGGCAGGATAAGGAGTAGATGGAAGAGCATAAACAGGATCAGAATGTAACTTGGTTTATCTTTGCGAGGGAGAGGCAGCGTGGGAGGTAGGACGGCATGGTATTCCCTGCAGCCTGGAAGGCAAGAGGAGGGTAGTTATCTCTAGTCAGCGCATGTCTAGATCTCTTTTGGAGAAAACTGGGATGGATGAACTCCCACAAACTGGGAAGTTGAACCTGAAGTATTTAATCACTGTCATAATTTTGATATTTAACATTGTCAGTCTTTCTCTTGTGTATTGAAGTGTAATAATATCTTTAATCTTTTTCCTACTAGGCCTTTTCTCAATTATCAGAGGATGTATTATGTGTTCATGCAAATGCTGTCTAGTGGTCCTGCATGGCTGGGTATAATTCTGCTCATAACTGTCAGCCTTCTTCCAGATGTTCTCAAGAAGGTCTTATGCAGACAGTTGTGGCCTACAGCAACAGAAAGAATCCAGGTAAAAATATTTTTCATTGTGAAGTTAGTATTTTGTATCGCAAGTCTTTAATAACGAGACCTCTCTCAAGGTTAGAGACCAGATTAGAATAGAGGTTCCCCACCTGTGGTGCGTGTCACCGGTTGTATCCCAGCCACTTCTGAGCGGTGCGGTGAAAGACGCTGCCTACTGTTTACGCGGTGGTATTTACCCGAATCCTGGGGCAAGCCCTGTGCCTCTGCCAGCGACCACAGGGAAATCGGCTGATGAGGGTGGTGAGACAGATTCGTGGCTCCACAGGATTCCTGATTTGAGGAGATAAGAAGGGCAAGGGCATCGGGAGCTCTGTGAGGCCAGACAGGAGGCACTTGCATCGGCCCGGACAGCAGTTGCTCCTGCTGTTGCAGAGTGTTCAGAGGCACTGCCCGCACCCCTGAGTTGAAGTCATTGTCTTTCATACCAAGTCATTTTACTGCGTAAATGAAACTCTAATGCGGTCCTTTTGGCATTTACCATGCAAGCTGAGCGTAGTTATCTAAAATGGAAAACCAGCTAAAATAACCTAAGCTCAAAATAAAACTGGTAGGAAGGGAGCACATGGTTTTACTGAAATCCCCCTTAAAGTAGGAATTTGCACGAGCATTTGCAATCCTATACCAAGGGACTCAACAACTGCATGTGTGTTTATTATTGAACAAATCTAGAATTTATATTATACACTTAAAATAAATGTGATTAATATGTAGGATGTTGGTAAGGAACATGTAGTAAACTCATGCCAACATTCATATTGCATGATCTGTGCAGTATAATACTTTCTTAGGAAACTATTTTATACTGATGCTGTGCCTGTTACAAAAACATATGTATTAAAACTTACTCATATTCTATTCATCATTTTTTCCTCTTTTATATTTCAACTTACATTTTGCCTGTCCTGACACGTTATTTCTACATAAATGTGTCTTGCAGTGTCAATGGGAAGAGTATTTTAAGATCTGTTGTCTCCTTTCTTCTAATCAGCCGCAGAGGAGAAACCACTGTGTAACTACAGGTCTGCTCTGCTGAGGCTGGAAGGGAGGCCGGGTGCTGTGGGGAGCGTGGTGCTATTCTGGGGCCATCAAAGCACCCTCAGTAGAAAATGTTACCTCTATTTTTGACCCCAGCAAACTTTCATATATTATATACATTAGAAAGTGAAGGACAGGAGAGGTGTTGAACATAAAACTTAATGTTATTGCCCGTGCCCTTTTCAGCCCATCACCTGCCACTGGTAGGTTAAAATAACGAGTTACCAGCAACTGTGTGTGTAGGGGTTAGTTAGCATTTTGATGTTTATTTGAGAAGATGCTTTGCATTAAGAGGAAAGGAATGAAGGAACTTTGCTTCCAAGGAAAGTAAAATTTCCCCTTTGGCAAAGGTAAAAAATTCTTCTCTCATACCTGCAAAGTAACCCCCTGCCATTGTTCTGTATTCCTTGAACGTACGCTTGTTAAGATGCCCCACTTCAGGAGGAGAGGAAAGAATAAAGACTAGCAGAGAAGCGTTCCTAGGCAGTTCAGCATTTAGCTTTTTCTATTTCGATATCTTTAATAGATGTCTCTTTGCCATATATGCTACTTGTGGAAGAAGTTGATCTCGGTATAGGTTGTGCATGCTTAATTTGAAAGTCTAAAGAGAGAGAATGAGGAGGGGTTAATGCAAAGAAACTAGCTAGCAAACAAAACCCCCAAACTAAGGTATTACAGCATTTCTTACAGACATTGTATATTGGTGCTGGAAAGTGAAGCAGTGGTAAAGCGGACTTTGGCCTTAGCACTGGCAATATTAATTTTTCACTATTTAGTAGAAAATCTTTGACTTTTAACCAGATATATGCCTTGTGTTTCTTCTTCCCTCTCTTTGTTTCTTCCTGTCTTCCAATCCGCTTTGTCTAAATAACTGCTACCTTGCTTTAAACATAAATGATGTGCACGGTTGCTTCCTACAATCTTCTGGGGAAATCAGACTAAACATCAGTGCCTTTCTGTTGAGCAGTCCACCATCTTTATGCTTTCTCAGACTTCAAGCAGTCTAAGTTTCTAATGGAACAAAAGGTGACTTTTTTCTGCCTTTCTGCATGCTTGGCCATTTCATTCAAAGGACAGTAAAAAGTTTATCATCAGAAGTTATTTACCGTACTCATTACCTCCATTTCTGGTTCACGTCAACTATATTTTGAAGAAGAATACTTTTTAGTATAGTTTTTTCCTTTTTCTGTTTGCTTATCTCAAAGATTCTATGAATTGCTGTCACAGTCCGTCACTACCATTTTTGTCACTGTTGTTACTGAATTTTACATAATGTTTCTGCCTCAAGAATCTAGGATTCTTAGGTCACCATTTTAATCATCGATCTATCTGTAGGTGAATGCATGTCATGTTTGCATTGTACCCGAGTAAATGGACTAGCTGCCACACAAAGAAGTGATAATTCGGATTATGCTGATGTTACTAGCATCATGTAGAAAACGTGGTACTGGAAGCCATTTAAGTGCTCTTTGGAATATATTAATATATCTGCTCTGTTGTGATAGAACAAAATGTAACTTTTTTATTAATAAGTTATTTCCAGCATGCATTTTGAAACTGAGCTTTCTGTATATTCCATTTCATGAAATTCTGTGCTTTTCCTAGAAAGAAAACAGCTCAAGATCCAGAATGTTATGACATTTAATATAATACAAAAGTAGAAGAAATGCTAGTAAATCTTGGCTTCCCTAGAATCTGCAAGAAAACTATTTTTGACTTAATACTAGGAGACTCTTGGTTTCCATTGCAGATTTTAGATCTTGATTTCTTAACCGGTTAAGATAAAAAAACAATTTCCTCTTTCTTTCCCCCTTCAAAAATGTATAGTCAATAAAAATGACTGTAATTATGTAAGTCACAGGGAGACTACACAAAGGTTTTTTTCACTATTGAAAATTCTGGCTAAAATTGGCTTTTAACTGCTTTAGGATTGGTTTGAACTGAGCTTGTAACCAATTATTTTTAAACTTACTGCATTCCTGTAAGCTAGATTGCTTTCTTCGTAAGAAAGGGCTTCTGGGACAGTTGACAAGATTAACCTGGGACCAGCAGCCACCTCCCAGGTTACTAAATTAGTTCTCCTCAGGCAATTAAGATCATATAAAGCCTTTGAAGCAATTCTTATGCTTCTGAGTTTTTCAATTATTTGAAAGTCACTCCAGTGTGTGGTGGGTGATTGCTTACCATCATTATCATCATCCAGAGGTTTGTAAACCTTCCAAATCTAGTTCTGTTTTGGGAGAGCTTTTCTGTGTGTGTGAGAGAGAGATCTGTACACACACATATATACATATGTGTATATACAAATACATATATGTACACACAAGTATATATATGTGTGCATGTATATTTATATATACAGACACGTGAACTGTTGTCTTTCTTGGGCTAAACCACTTAATTCTGCAAAAGCTTTGGAGGAATCTGTTGTCTTTTGGTAATTTTGGTCAAAATCTGCTCATGTCTGTCATACATGCAGTCCCAGTGACTCTTTGGCTCAATGAAAGAAGCTGAATTTTGTGATTTAACTGGAAATTGTGCAGCTGTGAGGTTTCTTTCAGCCTTTACTTTTAAAAAGCAAGAGGGTATTTTTATATTTTTTTAAAATATATCCAATCTACATTAATTATGTTTCCTTTTCCTTTATTCTTTCATTAATAGCAGAAGCTCAGCAGCTCTGTTAGGGAAAATACAAATTCACTTTAAATTGTCCTCTTTTCATTTTTATAATTGTCACTGTGATTGACAGTGTTTCAGCAATCCCAAATATTTGGTAGCCGAAATACCAGGTGTTTAGATTCTGAGCTGTAAATAACTTCTGTGCTTTCATCCCTTTTTAAGAAATATTTTTCTTTTTCTCTTCGCTTCTGACTGACGTTTTTGTACTTCACTTTCACTTCAGTCACAAGATCAGCGCATCAGCTTTGTTACGAGATCTCTACCCTTTGCTGCGCTTGGGGAAACCCGAAGTGGTACTTTTGCCTGGGGAAGCCTCTCTGGGGACTCGTCATTCTTCTGTTCCTCAGCGGGCTCAGCTGCTCTGCAACAACCGCGCGGGGCTCTTAGAAAGCTGGTCACCAGCGAGCTGTCGCCTTTTTCATGCCTTGGGCTCCCCTTCTGTGGAAACCAAAGAAATGGGTCTTGCTGTTGCAGTATTTGAATCCCGTGGAAGAAGTTACTTCGGTGACCCCCCCGCCCCGTCTCCCCATGGTGTAACGACTCAGCTGTAAGTCAGCCGTCGTTAGCACTGGCCCCAGCACCCCGCGTGTAGCGCTCCCTTCGGCGTTCCGGCTCTTCTGGGGAGCAGTGAAGGTCCGCTCCTTAATTTGGAGTCGATTTGGCCTCGCCGTATCACGGGGAGCTCTCCCGTTGGGTACGGGGTATTGTCAGAGAGGCGGGATGCGGAGCCCGTGCTGCTTGGTCATGGTACAGTTAAGTGCTGTTGAGAGTCATTAAGTATTTTTAACAGAGTTTGAAATGGAATTAAAAACATCCTCAGAGTGGCTCAAAGAATCAGCCTCAGGATCAAGAAATAGAAACCTTGTTTTATACTGGATAACTTTCCCTTTTTAAATCTATCAGAAAATCCCTCACTTTTGCAGGACTTTGCTACAATAGTTACATTTGTCCCAAACGGTACAATTCATTCACATTTCCCTCTTGTATTCAGCAAGAGTCTCACTGTTTTTCCTCATCCTTGCAGAAGAGTATGAGACATAAAACAGCCCTAAATGCACTGGCGAACAGCGATGGGCCACTTCTTGAAGGAAACCTTTCAGCTTCCGAGCCATAATTAGATCAAAGCTAGGTAACAGTACTGTACGTGTTGCCAGTTTGGATTAATTTCTATTGGTGAACTGTGCTATTCACAAATCAACTGTTTCCTCCAGAGTTTTTGATGCACTTAATCAATATTGGTACAAAATCATTATGTTTTACTTGGAAAGCCTAGTTTTTGCAAGAGGTGTTCCATGCCACAGGTAAGATCTTTTTGTCTCAGACACTTACTCATGTAAAGCAAAACACTGAATCAATATCCCCATCTTAAAGTCCTGCAAATACATTGTGGTATGTCTAGTGTTGTGTGACGTTGCTTCCGTAAGACCCGCAGTCGTTACTGCGGAGTGTACTTCCGTTATACCGCAGTGTAAAATACGTGAAGGCAGAAGTCGTTCTCACACGCGAGCAGTTTATCCGTCATCTCTCATGCTCTTGAATACATATATAGACCAAATGCAGACGGTACAACAGGCGGATAACCGTCGGAAAGGAAGCGAGTTACTTGCGAATAGGACCTTGGGTCAGGAGACTGGGGCTGTACGTCGGACGCCATCTGCCCTAGCGAGGCGTTCTGTACAGCCCGGCGCCCCTCGGGCCGGGAGAGAAGCGCCGTGGCCTTGCCAGTACCTGAGCCGGCAGCGGGAGGGGTGAGCTCCGATTCCCTCCAAACGCGAGGGCAGCAGAATGACGTTCTCTGCTTTACATCGTCTCCTTGCCACGCAGCCGATGGCACGAACAAGTGTAGGTACAAAGGTACGCTTTTTACTCAGGCATGTTGCCGCCTGGATGCCGTATCTGCTCCAGTCCCTTCGTGCTCTCCTGACCCCAAAAGCAGCACATGAAGAATTAAGGTGCAAAGTACCAATGTGCGAAGAGGACAAATGCGATGTGATGTGCTGGCGTGGGCTGTAGGGCTTCAAGGTAGCTGAGGGATGCTTTGATTTGCTTTTAATGATTGCTAGATAAGAGTAGCAGTAGAAAACCCCAGCTTTATTGAGTAGCTTCAGGCATGGCAGATTGAGAGCGCTTTCTTTGGAGCTATGTGTAGAAAACACATGATTTTATTTTTAGAAATACATATGGTAACTAAAATGCTTCACTTTCTAGCTGGAAGAATAGGAAAAATAGCTACCATACAGTGTATGACTACTCCCTTCGACATTTCCAAAACAAAGTCTGCTCATCTGTTGCCTGATTATCTACATTTTTCTGTGTTAATGTTGGTATTTGGTCTATATGTGTGTTTAAAAGAACCCAGACCTCACTGTTAGTGAGCAGTTTGGTATAGGTTGCTGACTTTTCCAAGAGTAAGAGAGCTTTCTGATTGCTCGCGGTTATGCAAAAGTAGTGTTTCAAGCTTGTGATTGGCATTAAAAGTGTATTCTTAAATTTCAGCCAAACTTCTGTAAGCTACCTCATTAATATTTATTTTGTGCTTTTGTCCCCTTTACTACTGGCTTGCTGTTAACAGGGAGGGAGGAAGGGGATGATTAAGAACAGAGGATTACTTGGCTTGTATAGCATTCTTGGAGAGAGTGTTTGATAACATTGATGTGAATCATGCTTATAATGCATTTATATCTTAAATACCGTCACATAACCTCTACACCTGGAAATTCTATGTGCATTTAGCGAGAAGAATTAGATAAACTCATTGGGGAAAGCGCTGTGCTAATTTTCTTGTAGTTTGTGCACGTGTTCCAGGGTCTCGTCATGCAGCCGTGGTGTTACTGTAGGCCTGAGTATTTCCTGAGTGGAAGTGTCGATTCTGCCAGAGTGTGGAGCGATTAAGTGGTACAGATAAATTTTAATGGACAATTAGACCAAGGTAGTATTGTGATGTGTAGTATAAATTGCCTGTATAGATGCAACGTGTAACCTAAGCAAGTCCGAAATCGGATACGGCTTAGAAGTACAAAGCAAGCGCATTAAAGCTCTGGAACTTTCATTTATTAGCACAAACGGACTGTAAAGAATTCCCTCTCTTTGGAAGTACAGGGCAAAGTACTTGAATCTGTTCTGTCTTAAAATTCCCCGTAAGAAGTCCTGGCTAAAGAAGTTCAGAGATAAAAAGATGTACCAGGAGAGATTGCAAAATGAAATATAAACTCGATTTAAAACAATTCAACTTGAAAGCAGACTCTGTCTTCATCTGTTCGCTGAAGAGCCCCATTATCAGGTTTAGAGATTATGTGTAAAATTATGCCTGATTCTGTAGGTCTTAATATAAAACTAATCATATTGAAAGTGGTTGAGATTGCTCAATACGAGGGGTTATACCTTCACATGAAACAAATAGCCAGAGTGGTGATCTAGTGAAAGGCATGATTATGCCAACGGCCCTATGAAGGGACACAGTTGTAGACTTTTAGCTCCAAAATCATCTATTTACTGTGTATTTGGGTTTTTTCCCTTTTAACAGAATGCATCGAGGCACTGCCGGGAGCACATCTCGGAATTCACACCTCTTGCCTGTCTGAAAAGCCCAAGATACAGGAGCAGTGACTGCAGCAGCAATTCCCCAGCAAGAAGGTCTAATTCTCATTCTAAAAAAATGATGTTTACGCACTGGAGAGGCGTTGATTATTCAGTACTTCCGTCTGTCTTTGGCTATTCCAATAAGCATTGCCGTTCCAGTGCAGGCTACCGCTACAGTGGGTCAGGTTTGGAAACGTCTGTATGACAGAACACCAAGTCAAGCCTTTAAAAACTGTGGGTTTGTTTATTTCTTTTTTTCAGGAAACAAACATGTCACAGAAATATATTAAACTATATGTGGCTTTTGCTGTCTGAGGTAGTGTTCAGACAAACAGGATCAAGAGCTAGAAGTATGAACCCTTCCAGGCCAGTAGGCCTCTTTTTATGTTTTGAACTACTGGAGCAATGAACAATCTGCACAGTCTGGTACTGTGAGACTGGTAGCACTAAAAATCCTCTTCATCCTGTGTCAAGACTTTTGTGCATTTACTGCTTCTGTCATCTTTAGTCATTTTCTTTGTTACTTGAAGTGCATAGTTTCAGTCAGTGACCTACATTTTGAGATGAACAGTTTTAATTTTCAGCCAGAAGCAATGACCTCAGTTATCTCCAGTGAAAGTCTCCTAAAGCATATTTAACAAGTGCTGTTTCTGATTTTCCTCTGTCCTTTCTCTTTCTTTGCTCTTTCTGTAGAACAAACTGGTGTTTCCTCTGTGCAAATCTGCTTTCAAGAAACACTCTCTAATGTTCACTTCCTTGTAAGTGGCCAAATCAGGGCGATGTCTGGTTCTCAGTTAGTTTCCCCAGTAGAAAGGTGGGCGAAGCAATCCCTGTGTACAGCGTGTGCACACTGTCTGAAGTCAAGTTGGCTGTTAAACAGGTAAATGCCATCAAGGCTGATATCTGCTCCAAAACTGAATGTAAAGCATTTTGCCTAAAAGGTTTTTGTGAATTTATCAAAGACGCGGAGGACGCGGTGTTCCCACTTCCTATCCCTGTGATCGTAAAATAGGCATAGCAGAAAGTAGTATATATTAAGGCATTTTTGGACACATTTTTTTTCCTTAGAAGAAGAAAGGCTGTTTTTCCAAAGAAGCGTCTTTTACTATCTGGATTCATCCTCTTAATTTTGCTATTTTTTTGTGTGTATGGCTGAATACTGGCTCATCGGCGTGGTAGATGTATTACAAAGCACACGGCCGTTAACTTTTGGAAGCAAACCACGAGGTGGCACACGGCTGCTTACCAAGCCGAACCGTAGTCGTGATAGAGAAACTAGTTTTGACTGGGAGGATTCTGTCCGAGTGACTTGAAGAACGACAGCCAACTTGCACTTCTGTTTTCTCTGCTACGTTTATGGTCCCTTGCGCTAATTCAGCTATTAGCTGTGTCCTTGTCTTGTTTCGTTAGTCCAGTGTTTTATTTTGGGGTGCAAAATTATCTGAAGGAGGAATCTGATTTCAATCAGTTTCGGCCTGGTGGTTAGAACTGGTTAATAACCATAGTCATTAAATACCTCTGGGAGGACATTAGCTAAAAATTTACTTCAATGTGAAAACAAAATATTTGGAATCAGAGCTGCAGCCTTTATTGGAAGACCTGGCAAAGATATTGTTAGTTGTCTTTCGAATGAACTAGGGTGGCAGAGAAAAATTATTTCCCTTTTTATGTTCAAAAAAACCCCAACCAACAAAAAACCAGAGGCCAAATGGTTTACTCACTAATTTACTTCTTAAGAAAAGAAAAATCAACTTCCTAGGAAATGTCCTCACAATATTCCGAGTGATTTTTGCATTAAACAAACAGTGAAATATTATTAAAGTGCCCTGGGACAAGCAGAGACTGTAAAGTGGGTTGTGAAATTTTCAGTATACCAAAGATAAGAGAATTTCGAGAAATCTAATGGCGAGCACCACAGGTGAAGGTATTTTTACCATTTAACATGTAGCACTTTTAAGTTTCGGAGAATGTCCTCATAGCAGTAACGTTTTCAAACACATACATACGGGTGTGGGTGCGTGTACGTATACTTGCTGTTGCAGACTTGAATGTTGGTCAGTTAGAACCGTCCCCTACATAAAACACTGGTGTATATATTTTTAAAAAGTTAATATGGGTATAAATTTTATACCAGTAGCAGTGACAAATTTCTTGTGTGTAGTTAACAAATTATTTGTAATGTATTTTTTAGAAATCTTAAAATTGCCTTTGCACTGAAATATTTTTCATACTGTAGCTATTTATAAATCTGTTTGACGCATACATTTGTTAACACCATTTCTATTTTTTTTAAGTATATGTTTTGAAGGCTTTTTTTATACCTATGAGTTTTGGCCACTTAAATTTAGCTTAGAGTGGAGTTGTGGCTGAATGTTAAAATTCTAATGAATGTCAAATCAGAAATATAGGTCTCTTGCTCTGTCAGTCTCACCCAAATGATCGATGTTTTGTTAGTGTTCGTGATAGCAGCCATTAGAGCGCTGGACTTCCAGTGCTGTACTACTACTGCTAGCTTTTTTACTCTATAAAACCGCCTGCTTTTTTACTTTCCTGAGTTCCATCTTTTAGCCTTAAACAAGGAGATTTTTGCTTGATGTTTTTGAAAATGCTGCATTCCTGTTCTGCCTACTAACAAAGCAGTTCATTGCAAACTTCATGTAGCCCTGCACTGAGAAATTACTGACAATGTCACCCAGGCTGGAACTCCTATATAGGTGCTTGGGAGATTTTAGTTCAACATGTCCTTTTTTGGAGGAGAAAGAATGCTTGAATTTAAGTGGAAGTTTCTGCTTTGATTTAGCAATAGTTTTACCTTTAGAAGTTTTTCCTCTTTGTTAAAATAGACCATTTAATGGGAAAAAACCATAAGACATCAGCTCGGTTTCACTTGATGTACTTTTGCTTCAGTCCCCGTCACTGTTGCCACGCAAACCTAGTCCACTGCAGCAGGTGTTAACTTGGAGTTTCGTTGTAAGTGGATCAGACGATACAAAGATGAAAAAGTACAAGTTAGAGCAAAATGCGTTAGAACGTTTTATTACGGATGGGACACTGAAAGGAGACAGCTTTTTATGTATTAATAAAAAGAATTAAAGGGGAAAAGTATAAAAACCTATATAACTTCCTAACTTGCCTTGTTTAAATCGTTGCAGCTTTAACAGCATAGTGTCTCCATAACTGCTTCTGTAAATGTCTTGAAACTGGTAAGCGCTAACCAAATGTATGTGAAGACTTAGAAAGTATTTCAAGCTTTTCAGCCACTAACGTTCATATATTCCTGCAGTGGCTTTTGGCAAAAGATCTTTTTTGCTTTACCATGTACAATAAGTGTTTGTTCAGCCACTTAATGTAAAAGCTTACAGTTTACTTTCTTGCTTGCATTAGCCTGTTTGTCTTGACCCAGCTGGCTTGCAAATATAAAAGGAAAAAATAGCTTAATTGAGCAACTGCACTACTTTTCTTTTGGAAGCCAGTGGGATCATTGTGCTCACGCTACTGTCTCTGTTACAAAAGCTTTAATGGAAATTTGTGAAAGTATTATGAAAGTGAAAAAGTCTGTGGTTCTACTTTGCAGAACAATCTAAAAATCAGTTTATAGAGCTTTAATTTTTTACCTTATGAAAATTCACAGAATTTTAATCTGCGCTGTCTCTGACATAAATTCTGTGCTATGTACGCATTGCATTTTAAATGTCCTTTCATGATCTAATGTAAAGTAGAATCTGCGAAAGTCGCTGTATGGGGGCTGGGGGGTAGTTGTCTGTGCATTAAACATTAACAATGTCTGTAGTCATCAGCACCAAATACTGACACTTATTTTTAACTGTACAATTGTAGGTGCATTTACTTAAAAATAAATCAGCCTTCAAATCTAATATTTAGATTATCCTATACCACTTCATTTATTTGATTTGAAGAGTCAGTGTGTGAATACGTTACTGTAAAGTTTCTTTTCAGTGCTATTTTTACTTTTATTTCTGTAGATAACCAAATATAACTTGTTTATATTCAGTCACATTTTGGATCCTTATGTAGAATATATAAGCAGGAGACATGAATCTGCTTGCAATAAATATAAACATTCAAGACTGGTTTAATTTTGCTCACAGGTAATTAAAATAATTCTACTATGAATATGAGATGGTTTCATATTAGTCTGTAATAAAATGTAAGTAGATAACAGAGAATGGAATGAGTGTTTGAATCTGTTACTGAATATGCTTGCAGTCATGTTTCTTTTCAGAAGACAGTATAGGTAGCCAGCCAGCTAAAAAAACCCGCTAACAAAAAGGGAAATTCAGAGAAAGCTGGAACATGAGCGATGTTGGGGGGGGGGGGTTGTTGCAAAGCTCACAGAAATTGGTACTGCTCCAGGAGAGCTTTGTTCCTCCTGCACAGACTGGATGAGCGCTAAAGTTCTTTCCGCGCTAAACTCAGAAGCTACACCTGAGAAGATCCGTATTTCCTTGTGGTTCTGCTGTGCGGGGTACCCAGAGCTGTTTCTCCTTTCTCTTGCAATGCTGGCAATTTAAAGAAGCCAAATTAAAGGCGAAAACCGTGTGCTTTACCATCTGAGTTGGTAGCAGTGTTCACAGGTTCTTACAAAGGAGGCTGAGTGCACAGAAACGCCGCCGTTTTCTTTCATTTGCTGTTCCAATGTTATGGGACTTTCTGTAGCTTCAAACCCATTCCAGCGCGGCCGCAGTGGGAGTGCGGGTATCCTGGAGAGCCTCTGCAAAGCGGTTCAGAGCGTTAGGTGAGCGTTAGCCTTCCTCTTCCGCTCCCGGGCCCTGTAGAATGCTTAGGCACTTTGTGCTCATTTCGCACTTCCCATAATAAAGAATTCAGAGTAATGGGTTTGTATTTATATGTACTTGTAATCCAAACGATGCAAGTGTATTGCACCCATCTCCCTTTTCTGTGTCACGAAATTTTGTGTTTCTACTGAATGAGCTCCTGGAGAAGGTAGTTTGAGGGGAAAAGGTAAATATGGAAGATGTTTTTCCCTTTATTCATGCGATGAAGAAAAATGCATAAATTGCAATTAGATAGAAGTACTAAATTGGAACAGTTTTTGGAAAAAAATAATGTGATGATGCATCTGGATTTCAGGAGGAACACAGTAGCAAGAGGAACAAACTACCTCATAAGTAGACAACTTTTTATTTTGCATGTAAAAACGTGTTTACTTATTTAAAGGAAAACAGGATAGAAAGTCAGTGGTTTCTGGCCAGAATTCTAAATTCAATGCCTTATGTTTTCCTTTAGCTCTTTTAGTAAGTAAGTTACGTTGTAGAATTAATTGGAAACTGTTTCTTATATTCTATGAGACTACATTTTTTTCTGCAATATATGCAATACTCCTGTATAAAATGTTTCCTGAAGGTTATTTTGATACAAAGTGAGGTAGGTTGGAGACAGACTGAAATTTCTTGGGTTTGTTTTCTGCATATTCCAATTTCCTCCAGTGATACTCTGCAGGAATTTAAAAATAGTATTTGACCATTCTAATAAAGCTTTGTTGTTGTGTGTTTTTTCCATTACACATACTTACAAGTCTTTTTCATTTTAATTTCATTCAAGTGTTAAAGCAAAAATCAGCCCTTCAAAGGCTTCATTTACACTGTGAAGTGATAGGACAGGGTTAAAAACAAATAGAGCCATTAACTCATTTCATTATACAGAACAGTTTATCAGAAGCCTCATGTTCCCTGTCTAGGTTTAGATGTGTATATTGGAAAATTACAGCGTGTGATCCATTCTTTTTTAACTAGTGAGTCTGCAGTAAATTAATAGTGGTAACTCTTAATAATTTAAGCATTTATTTTCCATTTAAAGGAGACAAATAGGAGTAGTATTCAATTCTAAACCACTGAAAGGTTTGGTTTTGTTTACCATTATTCATTTCAGTTAAGAAATCTCGTGGTGCATTAAGCTTTTAAAAATACGTACAATGCAGCGTCCTGCTACGTTCAGAGGCTCCCTGTTCAGATCGTATCAGGAAGAACTGCTAACATCCACTCTCCTTATTTAATGGGGGAAGAACTGATCTGCTGCTTCTTCCTAACAAGGAAAGTAATGTTAATAGTTGTTCAAAAAGCACATCAATGCTTACCTTGAGATTTAAAACATATTTTGTAAAGTTACTGCACACTGATACGTTAATCAAATTTGAAAGCTAGATCTTGCAATCTAATAAACACTGAGTTTTAGAAACAAAGGAAAACAAATCCTAGTCCAAGGTTCAAGACCATAAAGTGGTACGCTGACTTTTATTTCAGAAAATACTTCCAACCAACTACCTCACCTAAGAGTATTCTTCTTGGAAGTGCTGAGCAGCTTGCTTCTAAGATTATTATAAACTGCATAGCTAGAGAAAGTTGTCAATGTTAATTAGGTTGAAGTCTAATTGTTTATTCCCAGCTATGAAAAGGTACTGTGTTCCCTGTTATTCTGATAAAATTATAGCCCAGAAAGAAGGGCCTCACTTCCTAAGGGATTTCAGGCACAAGACCACGAAGTGTAATGCTGATGCAGTGATACAACTCTGCAACAGCTGGGATTCACTTGGCTTGTAAGTGACTCTTCTTAGTCCAAATTACATACTGGTCCAGCCCAAAAGCAGTGTTTGTGCATCATTGTGCTGAAAGGAACTGGTCCAGATGGAAAAAAGCTGTAGATTCTTCCATTGTAGGTTGTACTGCAACACGAGTCGGGCTTCCCTCCGTCCTCTGGGATAAGGCCTACAGCCGATGATTTGGCATCCGTGTTCCTTGGAGGCCCTGGGCTCCCGCATACTCGTGAGAAATGTCCAGGTACCCGATACCCTCCAACCTCGCTGGGTGTTTCTTAGAGCAGCTGCCCAGAAAGCGTACTTGCATCCACTGTAGTGCGCGTCCGGAACAACATCGCTACCGTTAACAGGTTTGAGCCCAAGGTGATCTTACTCCTAGCTACTGCTGGTCTACGTATAATGTAGTAGGTGCTTACTGCAAACACTTTGCTGATGGAGATAGTTCTGGGACTTCATTTAAAATCTTCTTTTTGGGAGGGGGTGTAAGTTTACATATTTGTTCCTAGCTGAGAAGTAAGAGATTTTATTTTTCTAAAAGTATCCTATTCAGTTACTTCTGTTTTCCGTTCTGAAAACAGTAAAACAAGGGAAAAAAAAAATACACAGCATTATCACTTTACGCTAAAATGAGAGTAAAGCTGATCAACTTCACCCCCTGCCCTGCCACATTGCTCATTGTCTTAAAATTATCTTGGTCTTCTAGTTACGCATCATACCAGGAACTTGTACTAGCAGCTGAAATGCTCTCTACAGCCATAAGGTAATCCTTTGGAGAACGTTTTTCTTAAAATGAGATTTTACTCCTAAAGCTGCTTATTTAGTTGAAATCTTTGTACACAATTTACAGTCTTTTGCTGCCATCTGCACAGAAATGCTGAATTCATGGTATTGCAGCAAAGAGCTTTTAATATGCAGCAATTAAAAAGATGCTGTAAATCATAGTACCAGTGCTGGCTAAGGCAGCTGACCTAAATTTAGTGAGTCCTACTATGGCCATTTCAGGAGTATTGAGGTTTGGTTTGGGGTTTGGTTTTGGTTGGGTTTTTTTGAGGTCTCTGATCCTGTTTCCTTGTCATAAAACTAAATAAAGGGTGACTCCCAGTCTCTCTTACATAAAATGTGAGCTACACATGGAGTCACAATATCCTGAGCTGAAAGGGACCCAGGACCACTGAGTCCAACTCCTGACTCCAGCCAGGGCAACCTAGAAGTTAAACCATAGACTTAAGAGTGTTGTCCAAATGCTTCTTGAATGCCAGGAAGCTTGGGGCCATGACCGCTTCCCTGGGGAGCTCCTTCCAGTGCTGGACCACCCTCGCCATGAAGAACGTTGTTCTAATGTCCGATCTGAACTTCCCCTGACACAGCTTTAAGCCGTTCTCGCGCGTCCTAACACGGGACACCAGAGAAGAGATCGGCACCTCCCTCTCTGCTCCCTCCACAAGGGAGTTGTAGACAGCAGTGAGCTCACCCCTTGGGCTCCGCTTCTCCAAGCTGAACAAACCGAGTATCCTCCGACACTCCTCAGAAGTCATGTCCTCTGCTCCTCTCACCATCTTTGCTGCTCTCCTTTGGACACAAGCTAATATTTTCACATCCTTCTTACATCGTGAAGCCCAAACTGCACACAGCGCTCGAGGGGAGGCCGCACCAATGCTGCAGTGTATGCAGTCTGATGTGCTGACTGAGGGATAACAAAGACTTTGAGGAATTTGGAGAATAGCAACTGCTTCCACCAGCCAGCAGGAAGAACTTAAAAAAGAAGAAAGTGAACATGGACAGTTAAGAGATAGTTAGCTAGGCACATACATTTGGGTAAGTAAATAAGCAAAAAATGTGCACATGCAAAAAAAAAAAAAAAGCTGTATGAAATGGAGAACTGTCCATCTAAAGAGTTTGACTAGGGTTTCAAACTTTAATGCCTGCTCAACTCTTATTCTCCCTACAGACAGCACATGGGATACACGTTTACATCTCCCCTTTCTTGCCTCTTACCTAGTTAGTACCTGACGTGCTGAGGTACCTCCCTCTCCCCCCAGAAGTCTATTTAAGCACTCCATGCTTTGTTCTGAAAGAAAGATACATTCCTTCCACGTTTGAGCAAAATGTAGTCCCATACGTGGTAACAAGAGAGAGATCTCTTTTCCATGCTGTCTCGGAGGAGCATGCAGCAGGCAAACCAGCAAATCTGAAGCAATACGGTCATCACCACAACAGGTACTGCCTTCGTCACTTCTATACAAGAAATATTTGAACATGTGCACACAAACACCCCTACCACCCCCCCACC
>JAOBAS010000056.1:2374678-2394587 GCA_025311575.1 Elanoides forficatus
TTTTTTTTTTTGCCCCCCCCCCCCCCTCAGTTTCGGTGGCGATAGGACCGGGCTGGGAGGAAAGCGAAACAAAGGCAAGCACGGTAACCTGCCTGAAAACGAACGAATAAATCAAGAAAATGTGGTGGGCGCCACAGGATGCCCTCTTCCCCCCCCCCGCCCCGGGCGGGGGGGCTGGCCCGCCGCAGCCTGCCCGGCGCTGTGGTGGTGCGAGCGGGGCTTGTGCGGTTGGTTTTGTAGTAGATTAATTAAGCATCCCGGAATCGCAGAAACAAAGCGGTCCCCTGGTATGAAGAAGATGTTTTAGATGCGGGGGTTTCGTGGGCTGGTGGTACCTGCAACGGTTAATCGCGCGGGCTGCAAAATAGGATGTTTCTGGCGCTCGTGGTGTTTATTTACTCTTTGTATTTCACTGGGGCCGGACTATTAAAATAAATCAGCCAGCTGCGTTGTCTGTAGGTTTGTTGGGGGTTTTTTTACTTCTGTTTCTTTTTGTCTCTACAAAAGGAAGGAGACTTAAGTGTTTGCAATCTAAAAGCCAGAAAGAAAGATTCATTTAAAGATATTTTTAGCTGAAAACCTTGAAAAAGAATCTAAAACTTTATCTTGATAGACTTGGCAATAGATTTGCTCTTGCAAACCCTTTATTTCATTTTTAAAGTCAGTCTGATTTAGTGATTTCAGAATGACTGAGAATGTGAATAGTAAAGGCTCAGAAAGCAAATGAAAAGAAACCAAATTTGTTTTCTAAAAGATCTCCATAGGTTGCCTTTCTATGATGACCTTCAAGTGCTTTTTGGAGTTTGTTAGTACACATACAGCCTTTCTGGCTTGGGGAGTGAAACAGTCAAAATAATGTTATTCAGTAGCAGGGTCTTTGTTTATTAAATGTACTTACTCAGTGCAATTTTGGTTAGCGTAAGGAAAAATAAAGAATACCATCCTAAACAAGAGTACACACCTTGTCACTGAAGTAGGAGGGGCGAGGAAAAAATTTGATTTGGACCCTAATTCCAGAAGGTGCTAGAGCACATGCCTAATAAAGGCACAGTTGTTCTCGTACTTGAAGTTGCATGCTATTTCTTGTGTTTTGGGCCCGGCTGCTACAACACAACCCTCTTTTCTGTCCTTGTCCTTTCTGTAGGGAGGTATGGGCTGCATCCACAAGATTTTTCTCTGTTGAACTTTGAAAGTGTTGTGTTTCAGATGGCTTCCAGAAGTTATATGCTTCACTGATTCAGTACTGGGCTATACAAAGTAATTGCAGAAGTTGCATGGAAAGGCTTTTTTTTAAATGACAAAGATGTCTGTGAAATCAGTCTTGAATGCAGCCACCTGTGTGCACTGTTGAGGCTTTGCAGGAGCTTCAGAATAGATACCAGGTTTAATCATCTTAAAATGTACATCTACTTGAAACTTTTAATACAGTGCTCCTTTCAAGATGGAAGTTGCTGTCAGTTGCTATTTCTAACAAAATTACCCTGCTGGGTAAATCCGTAACAACTTCATGGGGAAGTATTCAGCATAGTAGTTACTTAACAGAAAATTAAATCCCAAATAGATCAGAATAGAACTTACCTCTTCTTCCCTAAAGGGTCTCCTTTACCTTGCACTTCTGTTCAACAAATTCTGCAGGCACAGGATACTGGCAGTGTTCTCCATCTCAGTAGGCAGCTGGTAGGGAAGGTTTCTTGAGCTTTAGGAAACCTCAGCTGTGCTTTTTTCCCCCTCTGTGTTATGGTGAAAGGCTGAACGCTGAAGCTACGAATCTTGAGGGTTTTTTTTATGGGTTATCGCAAGATGCTTTTGATCTGTGAAAAGCTGGAGTCGTCGAGAGGGAGGAGGAAGAGAAGGAACTTGTGGAGTAGATGTTCTGTGAGCCCTTTGAAACTGGACACCTATTATATGTTTGTCAGCAAGTCGGTGGGATGAAGTGACCCAAGTGATCTCTCAGAGACCTGTGTCCTCTAAGCTGAGGAAAGCATGTACTCCTGTTATATGGTCACTGAACAAAGACGCTGTCCTAGAAACTTTCTTCAGAGAAAGGTCTTTGACATTCCAACTTCTGATTTCAAGAGAAACTACTAATATTCTAATGTTTTTTTCCATGATAAATAAATGAAAGTGAACATGCCATGTATTCGGTGACCTTCAGAAAGTAGTGTGTATTCTGCTGCTTTCAACTGAATTAGTCAAGGAGTTAGGATTTGCATGCTTGGCCATGGGTACCTCTGAGTTAAACAAATGGTATTTGCATAGTGTCTTCATGCTGGTGGCATTGTCTTGTGTTTGTCATGGCTTTGCGTGTGCAAGAGTAACGCATTGGTGAGGTGGGAGTTTGGGTTTATCATGAGAACAACTTGAATAAGGGGAGATTTATCAGCCCCTTAAAATAAGAGGTCAAGCATGTAACCACCTCATTCTCCACGGGATGCTGCATAGTGCTATCAGATTCTGTTGTGTTTCAGGCTTAATTTAAAAACTAAACCTAGCTTGTCATTCTCTGGGGTTTTGAGAAAAATCTCTGAAACATGATCCGAGTGGAAACAGATACAGACTGTGAACAGTTAAAGAGATGTAAACTGCTCTCCATGCCACTTTAGAGGACACCATGTTCAGGCCAGTATGATTATTTGATTTCTCATGGATGGAAGGAGAAATGAGTGGGAAAGAAAACTTCGACATGTGTAGGCAGCATGAGGGGGCAGGAGAAGAGATTTAGATACCTAATTCCAAAAGCTTTCAGGAATGTAGGTGGTTTGGTGGGAGTTTTAAAGACTAGGGAAATTATGCTTTTGCTAATAGTGATCTCTAGGCAACTAGAATTCTATAACATGGTGCTTTTCCCACATTTACATTAATACTCCTCAGACTGATTTTCTTTGGTTATAGTCACTGAAAATAGGGAAGGTCTTTCACTCACCATTAGACATGAAGTTTGTACAAAATGGACAGCAAGCCACTTTACAAATCCAATACCCTATTAAAGTTGAGGGCCTCTATTTTTTCCTGTGGTGGATCAAAGTAGAAATAGCGTGTGTATAAGGTCCAGATTTCTGAAGGACTTGAGATGCAGCTCAGGTTAGGAGCCTTGCAGCCAGTGGGGGAGGAGGAACTTCTGCCTTTGTCCATACCTCATTTCATGCCTGCAAGAATCTGATCCCTTGCCCTTGTGCTCTGCTCTGATGGTCTGTAGGCAGCTTGGTGTGCACTGGTCTTGTAGCTCTGAAAAGGGAGAGAGAATTGGTGTACTTGAAGCTATTCCTGTGCCTTACGTGCAGAGTGGTGTAGGCAGGCAGCAGGGAAGGTTGCTTGAGTCTTGGGAGAACTCAGCTGCCCTCTGTCATGTGTGTATGTTTACCTTTTTATTTTTTTTTGTTAGATGTCTTAAAATATGATGCATGATCCCGGATTAAATAACAGAAGATAAACTTTTCTTCTGTGGCAGAAGGAGGAAAAAAGACAGCTAAGGGACTTCATTTAAACTTTTAAGTGTTCTTCAAAAGACAAGTGGCTACCTATAAGGTGAAAAGTTGAATAAATAAGAAAGCGTTTCTGTTAAACACATTTGATTTTTTTTTTTCCCCGCTTCCTTTGAAGAGGACTCAGTTTAGCTCTTCCTAAATAGTCTTGCAATTTCTTTGAAATTAGTATTTCCTACATAGGTCTGTTGATGATTTCTAATGCTTTGTGAAAGGCTTTTAAATAAAAAATGAGAACATTTACCCTGAAGGACTACTTAGTACTCAAGTTAAATGTTGATCACAGTAAAGCTCCAACTGAGAAAAAAATTTAGTCTTTAAATTGATTTTGGCTTAAAACATGTAAGGGATTCTACATGCCCTAGAAAGAGATGAGAATGTCTGGGGCTTTGTTGCTGCTGGTTTTTTTTCCCCCGTCTTTCTGAACAAAATGCGTTAGGACTGGGGGACGGGCAAGAGTAGAAATACAATATCTCCATAGGCAGAACTTGAGTAGTTTAATAGGCTTTACTAAAATCCTAAAATGCTTTATTGTTTTTATTACATGACTCATTCGTTGTGGCACTCTATCAGTAATGTACACAAAAGTGGGACTTTTCATCATACAAACTCAGGTTCATCCACAATTGCCTTGGGCTCTCTTGAGTCAATGTGAGGGGCTGATGAGCCTCAGGAGATGTGCATCTCTTTTACTGCAGTGAATGCTGAAGGCACATGGGTCAAGCAGGTTCTTAACTTAGACCTCTCAGTTTAATGTCTGAATTTAGGTGGGAGGAACCTGGGCTATAATGGATGTGTCTTACCTATTTTGCACTTTCCCAGTGTATTGTGCAATGGAAAGAATGACTGACCAGTATTGCAGAGAATAAAAATTGGAAAGAATGCTGCGGCCCAGATACATGCACTTAAAATAAGATTCTTATCAGAACAATAGTGATGGGTTTAAATACCATTCAGTGTATTTTAATCCATTCTAAAATAAATTAGTTAATTAGTACTATAAATTATGAACTATAAATTAGTTAATAGTTAATTAGTACTATACAGACATTGGTGTCCAATCCAGTCTTGTTCTCCTGCAGAGACCTACGAGGTACACAGTTGAGCTCTTACTTCTTCAGCTGGACTCCACTGTCACTATTGATATGGGCATACTGAGCTTGGTGAATTACTAAGTTTAAGCCTGCCTGTTCAGGCCAGATAACATATTAAACAGTTTTTCAAGAGCTTTGGAATAAAGTGTCATTGTGTATATTGAAAATAAGGGTGTGAAATCTTAGTAGATGCTAAATCAGAACCAGTTTTCCCCACATAAATACATTTTTTTTCCCAGTGACTTAAATGGAGCAATGATGAAAGCATGGTGAGACAGTGCAGTGATTAAATGGCGAGTGAGGTAATTCACAGGACAATCTGAAAATATCAGACAAATAATCTTAGAAGTGAAATACGTTTAAATGTTTGTGTTAAACCTGACTAGAAATAATGCCTTGCCTAAATAACCAGGGAAATAGCTGAAGAAATTACACAGTGTGGCAGCAGCAGAGATGCAGTATAATAGTGTATCGACTCAGAGCAACAGGGACCCAAGGAGTCAGGTTTAACTGCTGTGATGAAGTGGTTGCAGAATATCGATTTAAGTTGCTGAGATAACTGTATGCCTTAATAATTATCTTCAAATGTAACCAAATTACTTAACTCTGCAGTGCTATTCTTGAATTAAAGGGGGCTTTTTGGATGGGAAACTGAAATAAATTCAGTGAAGTGTGTGTGCAGACTGATTGAAATAGAAGGACTTTTGCTTTCAAAAACTACTCTTTTGTCTGAATTTCATAAGCAATGGTTTAGAAAGCATTTGCACTTTAATTAAGAAGTGGTGTGGAGTGCTATGTAATAATATTGCATATTACTTCTTCATATTGCATATTAACGCATTAGTGGCCCCATAGGTAATTACAGTTTCAAAGCTAAGATCTCATCCATTTAGCGTGCCGTCAGACCTTGCAGACAAAGCACGCAGCGTACCTAATTGATATCAGAATAGCTGGCAACTATTTGTAGTAAATGGGGGGATGGTGACCCCTACCCAATGTTCCCTCTGGAAGTGACTGGCATCACAGGGGGAGAACAGAGCTTTTATATGGGGACTGTGAATTCAGAGTGACCCATTGCACCTACTGTGTTCTTGGAGACTTTCCCTCCTTCCCAGCCTAGAGCACGTGCCAAAGCTGTAAGGTGTCTGTGCCTGTTTTCATGCAGTGGTAAGGAACGATCACGTTTGTCAGATGTACTCTGCGCAGTCCCAGGTGTTCCTGTGTGCTTAGCTGTATCCCCGTTAGAATTATCTTTTGGTTAACTTTACTGAGCTGAGAAGCAGGTCTTTATCTGAGTTTGCATGAGTCGTACCTTAATAGTTGGTGTCGGAGAGCTGCAAGAGCAGGACTGCTGCACGAGAGGGGCCGAGGCTGGCCCTGGCGCAGGCTCACTGACCCGGGCACCGCTTGCAGGGTCTGAGCACCCGAACCGGATCCAAATTCTGCCCTTGCAGAATACCTTTGGGTATTTCACCGACTTTGATGTCTGCAATCTGGTTTAAAACGGAACAGAAAAACCCAAACCCACAAGCAGGATGGGTTTTAGCATGCAAAACTGAGATTCAGGAGCAGTTGTTTAGACCTGTAAATGTCAAGGGGAGGTTTCAGTCTTGGGGTTTTTTTTCTTGGTACATCAGCCTAGTTTTTTATGCTGCTTGAGGGCATTAGTTTATCTTTGGATGTTTTGAAATAATAATAAAAACTATTTGTACCTGCAGTATCATTGCAGAGATCCAAGTGCACATATATCTGTCAGGGATGCTGTGACTATTTGGAATGGTTTATATTAGCTCTTAAGACAAAAGAGTATGTTGGGGCTTGGGGGTGTTTTTTTCCCTTTTTTTTTTTATGTTTTCCTTTTTATAGGCAATCTTGGTCAAGTCAATTTTGTGAATGTCTCTGCAAGCTGCCTCTCTTCATGAAACGATGAAAAACATATGTAGTGATTATGTCTCAGCCCTCCCATATTTTTTTCCCCAACTTCTTTGCCCTCTGAGTTGCTGAGCTGTTGGCTTGAAAACTAAGTTCACATTACTGTTCTTAAAATCAAAATAAAGATGATGAGTGGGTCAGAAAACTGATTAATTAAAGTAGGATTAAGGTCATACATGTGTGTGTCTAACTGCATATTTGGATATAATTATTTCTGGTTATCTTCAGGAGTTTCCGTTCCTTAAGGAAAGGCAATAAATTAAAAATTTATTGCTAGAGTGATTTGCTCACTACTGAAGCATAGATCCAGCAGCTTTTCAGTTCACCTTGCACAGGAGCAAGGGAAAAACTACTGTAAGTTTCTGGGATTTCTGTCTCTTTCAGAGGGGACTTTCCCATCTCTGCCCTGATTCTTGGGGTAAGAAGGAGAAGTTCTGGACAAGAAAACTATAAACTTTGCTAAGTGGCTTTAAGAAGTAAAATCTATTTATTTAATGTCTCAAGTGTAAGGGTAATTGAAGAAACCCCCCCCCCTCCTGCTCCCACAGAACTAAAAAAAAAACATTTAAATGCTTCTTTCATTAAAACCCCCATGCAAGTGCTGCTTGGGTACCTGCATGTGCACGTTTGTGCCCATGGTTGCATGTGGCATGTCAGACAGTTGCAGTGGCAGATGCAATTTAAAAGCACGTACTAAGTACTGCATACATTATTGACAAGCAGCGTTTGCTTTAGTACAGCTGTAACTGTTTGCCGCTGCCTGTGTGACAAGGAGGATGTGTGTACTGAACCTGTTGGGTTTGGCAACTGTAGAAAGAGTTGAGCGACTGGCTTTTAACTCCATTACCTGTCCTCTGACAAATGTTGCAAAGCCTGGGAACAGGCAAAGAGAGAATTGAGGAAACTTGGCGGTATGTTGGCTGAAATAAAACAAAATTACTGCCTTTAATCTGGGAAGAAGATGCACCTTGCAGTAGTATTTGAAGAAGAGTGTTTTATCTGGAAATCCTCTCTTCTGTTGAAGTAATAAGTGACAGAGGGAGTACTTTGTCCTTCATGGGTGATTCCTGGGAGATCTGGCGTTAAATAATGCAGGGGTCTTTTTTTGGCTGTTTCTAAACAGACAACCCTTTTATATATTAAGAAGGCTTTTTAAATGGAGTTTACTTTCTTCAGGTCAATAAAACTGCCACCTGCAGGTGTTTAAGAACATGCTTGCTCTCTTACCTGTAAGCACAGATAAGCGTGGCAATTAGCTCTGTCTAGGCTAAGGGAACTGTTGCCCCTTTCTTCTGCTCAGGAAGAGGGCAACCCCAAAGGACTTGGGCGCTGTGTCTGAAACCAAAGCACCTTTTCTTCCTGCCACATTTCCAGAGTCAAGTTTTCCTTCAGTTAATCTGTTTATGAAAATTTCAAAATGTAATTTCAGCACCCCATATCATGGGATTCATAGTATCTTATTCTTTTTTTTCAATTATTATTATTTTATTCTTACATTATTTCACTTTTTGACAGTCCCATATTCTGGGGTGTTCTTTCATCTAGTTAAACTGGATTTCAGAAGGTACTTTTAAGATAAATATTGACTTGTTCTCTGAAAATACAGAGCAATACTGTATTTTTGCCTTTATGCAGTTGTTATTAAGATCATATGTAATTTGATATTGGTATATTGTTTGAGTTTTTTGTGATTAGCTCCCTGACCTATGATATAAGCATTCTGAGAAACTACAGGAGACTTGTGAAGTTTTTATTTTGGGTACAGTACCCTGGATGGCTTTCATGAACTGCATATGATACCATAAATGGCTATTATGAACTGCATATTTTTCTTTAAGTAAATTCAAAGATATGATAATTTATATGTAACTGTCAATCTTAACGTTATTTGAACCTTTTCTTTTAAGTAGCTAGGGTTTTTTTTTCTTATTTGCAGAAAATGATTTTCGGTTTGTTTTTTAAATTTCAGGAATCAACTTACAGCATTTTCATGTCTGACTACTGGTATTGGAGGTTGATCCCATGCAAAGAAACTGGAAGCTGCAACTGTTTTGCAACAGCCAACCAGTCTAATGAAGAGAAAGAAGAAGATACAAACCATCAGGTTGTGGTGTCAGATATCATGCAGCTTGTGCGAGATAAGCAGGAGGTGCCAGAAAGCACAGCAGGTGAGAAAAATATAGTATATTTTGAAAATTATACAGCTGGCTGCCAAACTCTGTTAAGAGGAGGACTGATGGCTTTAAGAATTTTAGCAGTGGTGTCTCATCACTAGCCATGAGAGTAGGGAAGGGAATAAAGGAAAAAAAATAAAGGAAAAATAAAGGAAAAGCCGAGCATTCACTTGGAGGAGGGTGATGTCATCACAAAACTAAACGTTTAGTAGCAGCCAGTGAAGAGTGAAGACCTTTACTCGGGAGGACTGGTGCCTGTTATAAGAAATTAAAGTAATTCCATAAATTAATTGATTAGCAAAAAATAGTCATCCCAGAGAAACCTGACCTACCTTCCTACAGTTTTAGAATCATACTCTACAGAAACTGCGGAGAAGCAAGTACAAAATACCTTTGCACCTCATCATATTGCTTTTGTTGCTGTGGTCCGTAAGCAGAAAACTGCAGTGGGTGCTAGTTTATGGTTACAGGGATTAAGAATACGTTTTTTCCTGTACTATCTGATCTTGTATTTACCCATGCAGGAGGTTGTTGCATTGATATATGAACTATATGATCTTTGCCTTGGTACTGGTGCAGATGAACTATAATTCTAATATTTGATTAGCAGTTGCTAATTGGTCTTTATTAACACATCTTCATTTCGTTAAATACATTTTTAGAAAGGCTCCTAGGTAATTAAAAAGTATCTACACATATTCGTGCAAACCTCTCCAAGCTGGAATGATGATCCAAAACAGGAAAGGTGACATTTGCTAAAATGCAGGTTTGCATTTAATACACAATTACAAGGCAGGATATGACTCCTTTGTCATAAAAGAAAAAAATGCTCATTCTTTCAGCCTGGATGAGCTAATGATGTTGGTGCTACTACAGAATGATTCATATTCTGCTCTGGCTTAACAGGAAGTAGTTATTAGAGTAACCATTTTATTTATGTACTAGTGAGGTCTCAGCCTTCATATGAGGTTTCTTTTGAGGGCAACAAGTAAAGATGTAAAAAAAACCCTGCAGAAATGCCAGAGGAGGATGTCAGGATTGGTCAGAGGGTTACAAAATACGACTTCTGTGGAAATAAGGAGGGCATATCTAAACTACAAGAGAAAACAGAAGGGAGAGCACACGTATTCTGACTTTCTAGTGGAGATCTTTGTAAGTTATGGGAGAAGGTGGACATCTGCTTGTTTTTATTTCCTTGTTGTCCATATCTAATAGAATAAGAACAAGAAAATGTGAACTTGATTTCTGCAGAGAAGATTTAGACCTAGTTGTGGGGATAGTTAAACAGACTGCTTAAAGAGCTTGTGCAGTCTCTAGCCTGTTCTTAATGAAATCTCTAGTGAAAAAACCCGGTGCTGTAGGTGAGCTAGGTGTACTTGATTCCATCTAAGTGCTTTAAGCTAGGCTAAGAGATTCCAAGAAGTTTTTTTAGTATGGTGTTTGTGTGTTGGAGGAAGAAACAAACACGTCCTGGGAGAGGCAGGCCTGGAGTATGAAATCAGAGGAAAGGTAGTTCTGTCTTGTGTCAGCTGGAGGATTTTAAATGGGAGATTGCTACTCCTCCTCTCCAGAAATTCAGGAGAGAGCTGTGTTAGGTTCAGAGTAAGGTGCTTGTGTATTCTCTGTTGATGTAACAGTGAATCGAGGATTCACTGGTTGATCTACAAAGGAAACTTGATAACCTGCACAGATCAGAATGGAAGCAGTGAAGGTCGGCCAGGAACTGAGCGTATATACATACTTCATAGGCATGGGACTGCCTATAATAACCTGCCCGTACTTGGCTATGCTAACTTCACCTTTTAGCTGTGGCTGCTGTCCTTCTGTCACTGAAGTCCATTTGAAAGGAATATGAGGTTTCGTGTAAAAAGTTCTGGACTAAGTTTTCTGGCCGGAGATTTTTCATTGAGAGTTACATCCATGCCTGGCTTGGCAGCTGAATTGCAAGCTGTTAATCAAGACTGAAAAGCACCTGATAATAGTCTTTATGCCTGGAAAAAGTGGGACGTAGTTTTCAAAAAAAAGTATGTTTTCTTTCAACTTAGAGGAGAACGGTGTGTAGATGGGGAAAGGAGCTTTTCTAGAGTCAGGCATGAGAAACTTTGTTGCAGATAATTTTCTGGTAAAGTTACTAAACTTTAAATTTAGTATGAAAGCTCTTTCTGTGTCGTAACTAATCCTGTTGTTAGTATTGGAGATTGAATGAATCATTGTGTTTGTGGCCATTTTATTGGGTTTTGATTTTTAATAAATTATTGCTCTTAATTGATGCAATCTGCATGTTAATATTTTCTGACTTTATCAAGGGCCTGCTAAAAAGAATCTGCTCTGAAAAGAACTACAGTGGCATAACATGGAATATTTAAAATGGGCAACTTGTATGTTGGGTATGTGGTGGGATGAGCAGTTATTTTGCTCTAGTTCTAATACTTGTTCAAATACTTAGTTCAGGAAAAGAAGCAAGTATTTTTGTTGTTCGTAAAGAAAGCCATAGCGCCTTGTTCTGTGAAGCTAAGCCTTACAGTCTTCTGGTGGGAAAAGGCAGAAAGAGAAATGCTGCTGTGGAAAATAAACTCCAGCAACATTGTTGGAGTCTTTTCCCTTCTCTATTTTTGGCTTCTGTAAGCACATGTGAGGGGTCTTAGTCTCTCATGCAGACTAATAATACTGTAGGATGGAGAGCATCTTGTTGCTCTTCTTAGTTAAACCATATGTTGCTGTTGCTGAAGTTTTAATGCCTCTGTTCCCTCCCCAGGAACTCATCTGCTATGATATTGATACTATATTAATAGCAATATTTTTACTTCACTGTTTTCCTAGAAGTTATAGTTAAGATCAGGTCTTCATTGTGTCTATGAGTTTATACATAGAGAGAACATTTTGCATCTTGGAAGGCTTAAAAGTGTTAGATGAAGAAGCATGCAAAATTCAGCTTGAGGCAGAGCACAACTGAGATGGAAGCATGATAACATCTGACCAACTTGTGTGTGCTCTTGTCTCGTTTCAAACTGTGTATATAATACGTACTTCCCCCTCTTGTCTTTAGAAGAGGCTGGAAAATTGAAAGATCATGGAGAAAGGATGAAGATGTGGAAGACAGTCATGAGTCCAAAAAAAAAAAAAAAAAAATCCAGTATTTCTGTATTTTCTCAGTGCCTGGTATGTTGTTCTACCTGCTTGGGGTTGGACTTCAGGAGGCCTGTTGACACAAGAACAATGTTTTGTTTTGTTTTTTTTAATGTGGCTTTTCTGCTCTGGAGATGGTCCCCTCCAAGTGGTTGACACCTTTTCTTTGCTTGTTTGCTTTTTCCTCTGTTCAGTTCAGAACTGTTTGGAATATAATCTTTTCACACAGGATTTTTTAGCCTCCTGCCATGGTGCTAAAGCAATAGGAAAGCAGAGGAAACCTTTTGTGGTATCGAGATCTGCTAGTGTTACATCTTGGGAACTGTAATTGCCAATGTTGTAGCAAACAGCCTTGAGGGTGCTACACTCAAAGCTTTTACAAAAGTGAGGGGACTATCATGACTCTGCCCAAGTTTTGAGTTCAAGGGTACAGATGACTGCTGACTGAAGTCTCCCTTGTCCAAATTTACATGAGAAGACGTACTTCATGAGTAGAAAATTTTTTTAAACCAATGTAAATTATAAAATGGGTGTCTTTTTACCATTTTACATGATTGTTAGGATTTTTATATGAGAAATTACAAGGCGGCTGAGAAGAGAGCTGAGTGACTGTGATATGCCAATTCTAACATTTGTAACAGTACTGCAAAACACAGCATCAGCTGTTGCACTCACAGGCACTTGAAAGCCTCACCTGTTACATTCATGTGCTCTTGGGAAGAAATGTGGTTGGTATCATCTCAGAGTGTTAAATTGTATTGTTTTCCATACATAAACACCTTTTAGGGACTGCTCAGTGGCATTACTGAAGATGACAGCTCTGATTGAATTATATACCTGCTACAACATCACTGTCTGGAACAGTGTGGTCAGGTTACATTATCAGGACCACTGATGACTCATCACCTGCATCAGAGTGGGGAGAAAAAACAACAACATGCTGTCTCTTAAACACTTGTACATCCTGGTAACTGCAGTTATACTCTGAACCTGGAGTATAACTTCAGTTATGCTCATTAGCCCCTTGCTTCCAGTAGTCACAACTGTATAAATGTGAGATTTCAGTAGTAATATACGAGGGAAATATTGTAGGCGTTCATTGTTATAATAATTATACTGTTTCAAATTAAGTGACTTTTCAGAAAAACAATAGCTAACGCTCTTTGGATCAAGCCATTCTATTCCTTGATGTCTACAAATACAACCTTTAAAAAATCTTAACTAAAAAATAAGAAACTTAAAATGATCTTGTAAAAGCTGCTTTTATTGGTAGCTGAAAGAGTGCCAGTGTGGTTTTGGGGAGAAGTCCTCCATTTATGCAATATATTTTGAAAGTTCCTTGATCCTTGTAGCTGTTTTATATTCTCTGAGAAGCTTTGTCATACTCAATATTTCACTAGAATTTTAATTTTTATATGCAAAGCTGTCTACTGTATACCTCAAGTAATAACTTGATGAAAAGCTTTTTTTCAAAGGATTACTTATAAACTAGATTAATACAGTTAGCAAGTATATGTAGAAAATGAGGCTATGAATATATACCAAATATTTTTGATTTGAGGTTGTTCGCATACTCAAAAGTAAAATTAAAATGTCAAGACCAAAATTTGTGAGGCAGTTGGAGATTTCTTCTGTGTTAGAATTCCATATGCAACAAGACCGCTTTTCTCATGGGAGTGACAACAATGTGCTGTCATTTGATTAACATTGCTACGTCTTCTGTGAAGTGAAGATGGCATTATAGACTTCTCAGCCTGTCCCTGCAGATGCTAAATAGCCCATGACCTTTTTTGCCTTTAAAAACAGCCAAGTAGGGCAGGAGTCCCTAAGCTGTAATACTTGGGATTTATTTTCTTTTTTATGAACATAGAACTGGGATCACCATAACTGTTGGCAGAGAAAAGTATTTGTTTTGCTGTACACTTCTCTTTGCTTGGTGGCAGTGGGTTGTCCCTAAAGGACGGGCTGGATTTTACTGTGGGAGCTTTTAAGTATACCCATGCTGAGTTTTCTGTTTGGTACTAGTAGTTTCTTGATGTGAAGGGCATGTCCAAGTAAGATATAGCAGATATTATGTGTGCACAGTTAGCATTTCTCAATGTTCGAGGCTATTTTCTTACAGTGGAACTAAATTTCATAAATAAATGTCTTTACAGATGTTTACTCGCTTCTGTAGGACTGCTATCAGTCTCAGCACATGTTTGAGCCAATGTTTTTATGTGTTAGTTAAAAGTGTCGCTTTTTATTAAAACTGAATTTCTACTGAAGGAATTTGGCAAATTCTTATGAGTTTAACTCCTCAAAATGAGACACATTTAAAGCTAATTGGAATAATCTAACAACATGGAAAGGAGAACCTTTGCATCATAAATCTCATCTGTATTGTGTTGCTGCTTCAAGTAACAGAGCAATGAAATCCCAACCTGATTAAAATCAGTAGGAGTCTTGTCAGGATTTTCTTCTTAAGACTTTTAAGCTGTGCAGGTTAACCAGCCTCTTAAATGAAATTAATATTAAACATCTTACTCTAATTCTTTCTTTCCTGGGAATTACAGCAAATATGGAATATATAAAAATAACTTCTTGTTCAGCTAGTAGCATTCAGTTCAAGAAGTTAGAGTAGAAAAGCTCCATTAGTATAAAAAGGCATTGCCAGCTAAAAATGAGCTGAGTGGTGTTTCAGTAATGTCAGCAGTAAAATTCGGAGAGCGTGTGTGTGTATGTATGCATGCATATCTATCTATCTATCTATGTCTGTAATTTGGTGCCAGACTTGATCAATTTTCAGTTCAACTGCTGTTTACTTTCCTACCTGCGTGGGTATTTCATACAGTAACAGAGAAAGAATGCAGCTTTAAAAAAAACAAAACAAACAAACAAAAAAAAACCAACAAAAAAAACCCCACAACATTTTCAGGAAATGGTGCTGCCTGAAATTACTCTTAGCCTTTATTAACTTCTGGTCATCTCTTTTTCTTTTTTCTTTGTTTTTGGTTTGTTTGTTTGTTTTGGTTTTTTTTGGCCAGGCCGTTAAGGTAAAGTTGAAGAACCAATGGTACCATCTGCAGCTATAGTGAAGGCATGAAAGCATTTTTAATTTTTCTTCAAAGTTCCCTGAACCCAGCTGGGAAGGATTTTAGGGAGATGTTCCAAGTACTGCATGCTGCAATGGCTTATACTGATCCATTGCAACTTTTAATGGCGTATTAGGTGTATTGGAAATACCTTTGCTGCATTGTTGTACTTCATTCTACTTTTTCCCTGTTTTTTGTTCTAATAAGCAGCTCAGCCACAGCATTTGTTATTTTGTCCCTTTCTATTCTCCCATTTCCTAGAGAGTCTTTTGCTTTTCAGAAAGAGTTTGGCTGGGGTTCCCTGTTAGCTGTGAGATCACATGAACCTGGGAGGTGTAGCAGGAGCTCTGCCAGCCTGTCTGCCTTCATTTCGCTGCCTGTTCTGTGCTTGGAGCGCTCCTTGCCAAGGGAGAGGCAAACACCAGTAATCTGTACAAAGAAGCAAGGGCTTTTTAAGATTAAGTTGGGGGAAGCTACACCTACTTTGTTCTGCGTAGTGTTCCGAACACTTTCATGGTAAGATGGGGTGCGTGTAAACTGAAATTTGGAGTTTCCTCAAATAGTGGCATTGTTATGTTGCATAGGCAGGTACGAAGTTACTCTCTAGCAACATTAAGCCAGTAAAAGTTAACACTTTCTTGGGTTTATATATTTTAATATTATGTAGTTATAGATGTCCTTTTGTTTATAATCTATTTGGAATATATAGGCATTTAATCAGAAGAGAAAGCAGTAACATTTAGTTTATTATGAAAATTAATAGCTTTTGTGATACTTCTGAATGTAATGAATCTTTCTCTTTTGATTTAAATCATGCTTCACTTTTCGGATATTCTCCATGCAGTATGAAACATTAGATACTTGCTGAAACTAAAGTAGGAAAGCTTTGTCAATTCTGTTTAGTCCCTGCCACAAGTACCTTTGTGCTTTTGGTGCCTCAGGTGGCTCCAAAGAAATTGGAAAAGTGCCTAAGCAGCAGTGTAATTGAAATTCAGGAGGGGTTACATGTCTAACCTGTTTAGGCATTCTGTAAATCCCATTTTTCAGCATATCTTTGTAAATCTGCTTGATGATAATATCTAAATAGGAAAAACCAAACTCTATTATAGAAACTAGCTTGTTCTTCTGACAGGGTAGTGCATGACCTTAAACATCTGATGCCTCCAATGTGCCCCCCTATGTAATGAAGAGCAGTCACATGGCAAGTTTAAAGTTCTTCCTTGCTTATTGCCTCCTCCGCTTCTGTAATGGCAGACTGCTTGCTGGATTTGGCACTCACTCTTAAGGTCGTGAAGAAGTTGTGAATGTAAACATTAGATCTTGCATAGGTGCAGTAGAAACCATCTGAGCTACAAGGTTTCACATGCTGCCTTAATATCATTTCAGTGTCACCTCCACGTCTGTAGGATAAAAAGTGGTGGGTTAGATTGACTCACTGGCTTCCAGCTGGATGGTGTGTTGTGGAAATGAATTGCGTTGCCTCTGTTCTAGCCAATACCCAGATTAGATGTTGGGTTCAGTTGTTGCCTCTGGCTCTGAGGAATTACTCAGGGCTGTTTCATGCAAATGCACAGATTTGCTGGTAGTAATCAATGCAGTCTGAGTTTTAGAAAGTCAAACCATCTCTACGTGGGAGTAGGGAGCTTTGACAACAGAAATATTGTAAAATAATGAAATAAATAAATTGAAGAGATTTTTCAAGGTTGGGTTTTTTTTTTTTTTTCGCATTTTGCTGTAGTGACAACAGGTGTTAATGTCCACAAGTAAGGTGCATAGAAATCTTGCTGCCACTGAAAATAGACAGCTATCTAGGAACTCCTTTTGTTCATTATTCAGAGGTAAAAACTGCTGACTAGATGCATGCTGATATGGCTGGGTTTCTTTGCTGTTGAAAACTGTGCCATTTTAGAGTTGACTAGAATTGGTTAAATGGCCAACTGTCAAAGGAAAACCTTTTTCTCCAGCTAAAGATACTGTGTTTGTTTTAACTGCTAGAGGCTAAAGAGAGTTTATTTAATTTGAACATGCAATTTAAGTTACTTAGTGAGCAGTTTTATTTTCTCAGCTCAGCTTATCAGATCTGCTTAAGCCTATTTGTTGATCATAAGGTACATTATAAAAATTGTGATTCTTTAAAATTATTTGTTGCGGATAATTAGATTATTGCTTGTAATCTTAAAATGTCATCTAAACTAATTATTGAACAGATTAATATATTTTCCATTAACCCTTAGTAAACAACTTTATATAGAGAGAGCAGGGAAATAAATTTGATAATGCGTCTGGAGTCTGTCAGTTTAAGCTTTCTGCTGTCAAATTTGTGTGACCTGTTTTGCAAAGGCTTACCTGGGGAAATGTACTTTTGCTAATTACTAAGTGTGTGGAGGGAGGGAGGGAAGGCTCTGTGGCAGCCCTGCAGCACATATGACTTCCATCCAATAATCATCTTGGGGAAAAACAGCTACACTGAAAATGATGGATTGAGTGGGAAATAAGCTACTTGGGATTAACTGCTGCCAAGACCTGTCCAAAAGGTGAAGGTTCCAGGGAAACCACATCAGTGTTGCTTCTGCTGAGGTTTCTGTGAGGTGAGGAGCGAGTCCATGAAAAACCAGGCAGTCTTGCCAGCCGCTTCTGTTTCTAGTAAGGTGTGTGGATACATGCATGAGGTTGTGTATGTGTAGAGAAGTATTGGGGACCTCTGTAATGCTGTCAGGACTTGCTGAAAAATCCAATTGGAACAAGGCTGGCGGGCCTAGAAGCAGAGTCAGCTCCCTTAATGCTGCTGAAGTCCTCTTCACTAGCACTCTCTGTGTTGAGGATGGTTTTGTTTTTTTTTCCAGGAGAAATACTAGAAGCTTCTTTTGCCACATAGGCAGGGCTTGCAGTTGGNNNNGGGGGGAATACAGCAAAAATGCCCCATTACACATGTTAAAGAAGCTGTTTTACTCTTTTTTGCCTTCACTATTACTGCTTACTTTGAGAAACGCCTCTCATTTTAGAACATATAGTGTATATTCTAGAACTCTATGATATAGAAATTTGCTGTTCCATGTATGTGCTGTAGTATGTTTTTGTATATTTTCAGCTCTGAGCAATGGTACGATGTGGTGTATCGCATACCCTGGCCTATTGCATTCCACAGAAATCATCTGTGCCTGCCCTTTTCACTGTTGCAAAACACATTTGCGTAGGAAGGCTATAAATGAGGTTCTAGAACATAGCACAGTGGTGTATGTGTGTGCAGCCAGGACTGGTCCCAAAGGGAGCAGCTGGGTTGTTTTCACGTTTTACCAGCTAGTGGGGTTCCAGCAGGGCTGCTGAGCTCGCTTTTGTTCACTGCACTGCAAAGGAAAAGGCTCACCAGCAGCACGCAGGAGAGAACAGCGCCAATGTTCGGGGGACTTCAGTAGTGTTTAGGTGTTTAAGTCCAAGAGGGTGTCCCTCATTCTCTTTGTAATTCCTTCAGTAGTTTTTTCTGGTGAGGACTGAGCTACCTGGGGTTGATGGGTCCCCTTGACTTTGCCAAGTGCTGCTGCCTTCTTGAGAAGGCTGTCTGCAGTTTGGTGTTTGCCATGCTCTTGAGCTGCTACGTGGGCCCAGTACACGCCTTGCTGAGCTTCTCAAAAGGTAGGATGGTCAGCTTCATGCAGGCTGGATACAGAGGCGTTGAGGTTCTCGACATACGTCCCAGTAAAGTGATTGGAGCGCTTGCCCAGAAAAAGAGAGTGCTCTTCAGTTTCCTCCTCAGCCTAGAGGACTGGGTGGATGCTCAGCCGACTGGCTGCTGGGCTCTTCCTGGGTGAAGACACTGTCTGGAAGGAGTCAAGATTCACTAGACCAGAGCGGGTGGTAGCAGGGGGCAACTTGGTTACCTGCCGAGTGAACGAGGCCCTAATTTGTAAAATGAGAGTTTTGAGTTTTGCTCTCTGTTTCCAGTAGCATTTATACATCTAATAAATAATAGCTTGATATGAGATCCATAATCAGTGCTTGGAGCGGGGATCCTGTTCTCATCTGATTGCATTCTAAAAGAAGGAATTGTGCAGGTGTCGAAAGCTGGGCAAGGGCTGGGATTGTGAGCCCTGATCATATGTGCCTTTCAGCAGGCAGATGAAATACCAGTCTCTGCAGAAAGAGGGATGGAGCTGAGCTTACCCCTCTGTCATTGTCTTTGGTTTGGTTAGATGGAGTCTGCCAGGAATGTGGATTGTCCTGTGCCCCTCTCACAAGGCCTCAATTCTTCTTGTGCTCCACTTAGGGAATTTAGACTCCAGTAGATTCTATTATGGAAGGCAAATGCTGGGTGTCGTAGGCCAGACTCCTTTGGGATCCTTGTTCTTAACATTTAATAGGTCCACGTGTGATCATCTTGTTCTCTGTGAAGTTGTGAAGAACTTCTGCTTGGCGTGATCTGGCTGGTTATTTGTCACTGCTGTTTGGTTGGTTTGGTGGTTTTTGGTTTTTTTTGAATCTGTGTAATTGTTAAAGAGGGGAAAATAAATTTAAAGTGCAAAATGTGTATAATAAACTTCATCATTGCATGAACTTGAAGATTGTTTGAATGTTTTTACTGGCAGAATTTCTGTCAACTGGTTCTGTTAGCTCAGTGTATATAATATTCCTAGAAGATGTAATATAAATATGTTGTCTCCAAATGACAAAGAGAAGTCACTGCTATTCTTTTATCCATCCTTTTGTTGGGATTGTTTTCCTTTTGGAGGGGTGAGTAGAGAGCAAATGCCTATTTAAAAGTTTGTTCCTTTCAGTTCTGGTTTTGCAGTAACTGGGATGCAGAGATAGATGCTGTAAGTATTTTCTGCTACTGCGCCTGGCCCTTTAATCTCTTTTAAGAAATTGAATCTTGCCCTTCCATGCCCAGTAGATGTTGCTGTTGAATCAGTAACACCAAAAGGGGACAAGAGGAAAAAATCTTTCAGACCTCAGAAAGTATGGTAAATATTCTGGTATCTTATCCAGAGAAAAGAGGTCTAATAAAAAAAAAAAAAAAAAAAAAAAAATCAGTG